>JBAPLH010002161.1:0-31854 GCA_037897445.1 Ceriops zippeliana
AAAATAAATAAACCAACAGGACATTTCTGGTTTGGAACACTTGTCTTTTGGACCCAAACACACTTTTTGACACAATGATCATTAGATTAACATTTGTAACTAAATTACATACTATATTAATTAAAACAAACATGTCGACGCACTATTGAAAATTTAAATGTGTTTAGTTTCATCACCCAAAGGACTCATTCATCTTAGTTTGCTTTTCGTACTAACGTGTATTGGTTTATTTCCTAAATAATGAGTCCTTCTATTCCCTTTATGCTAAACAAGCTCCTTTTGTTGTTACAAGTACTATTTTTGTTGCAATAACCATGAAATTATCTTTTGTCTCGTTATTAACAACTCTATTTATCAAGAAGAAACTGCCATATCTATACAATTCATTCAATACAATCAAATAATGGGGTTCATGATCTTCATTAGGGTTTCTTATTGATGTTAATTGGAAATTTAAATGTGTTTAGTTTCATCACCCAAAGGACTCATTCATCATAGTTTGCTTTTCGTATTAATGTGAATTGGTTTATTTCCTAATTAATGAGTCCTTCTATTCACTTTATGCTAAACAAGCTCCTTTTGTTGTTACAGGCACTATTTTTCATGCAATAACCATGAAATTATCTTTTGTCTCCTTATTAACAACACTATTCATCAAGAAGAAAATGTACATATCTATACAATTCATTCAATACAATCAAACAATGGGGTTCATGATCTTCATTAGGGTTTCTTATTGATGTTAATTGGTTGAATTCCAAAATAAACAAACCAACAGAACATTTCTGTTTTGGAACACATGTCTTTTGGACCCAAACACACTTTTTGACACAATGATCATTAGATTTACATCTATAACTAAATTACATAGTATATTAATTAAAACAAACATGTCGATGAACTATTGAAAATTTAACTGTGTTTAGTTTGCTCACCCAAAGGACTCATTCATCTTAGTTTGCTTTTCGTACTAATGTGAAGTGGTTTATTTCCGAAATAATGAGTCCTTCTATTCACTTTATGCTAAACACGCTAATTTTGTTGTTACAAGCACTATTTTTGTTGCAATAACCATAAATTATCTTTTGTCTCCTTATTAACAACACTATTCATCAAGAAGAAAATGTCCATATCTATACAATTCATTCAATAAAATCAAAAAATGGGGTTCATGATCTTCATTAGGGTTTCTTATTGATGTTAATTTGTTGAATTCCAAAATAAACAATCCATCAGAACATTTCTGGTTTGGAACACTTGTCTTTTGGACCAAAACACACTTTTTGACACAGTGATCATTAGATTAACATTTATAACTAAATTACATATTATATTAATTAAAACAAACATGTCAAGGCACTATTAAAAATTTAAATGTGTTTAGTTTCATCACCCAAAGCACTCATTCATCTTAGTTTGCTTTTCGTACTAACGTGAATTGGTTTATTTCCTAAATAATGAGTCCTTCTATTCACTTTATGCTAAACAAGCTCCTTTTGTTGTTACAAGCACTATTTTTCATGCAATAACAACGAAATTCTCTTTTGTCTCCTTATTAACAACTCTATTCATCAAGAAGAAAATGACTCTATATCTATACAATTCATTCAATACAATCAAACAATGGGGTTTATGATCTTCATTAGGGTTTCTTATTGATGTTAATTGGTTGAATTCCAAAATAAACAATCCATCAGAACATTTCTGGTTTGGAACACTTGCCTTTTGTACACAAACACATTTTTTGACACAATGATCATTAGATTAACATTTATAACTAAATTACATAGTATATTAATTAAAACAAACAAGTTGATGCACTATTGAAAATTTAAATGTTTTTAGTTTCATCACCCAAAGGACTCATTCATCTTAGTTTGCTTTTCGTACTAATGTGAAGTGGTTTATTTCTAAAATAATGAGTCCTTCTATTCACATTATGCTAAACAAGCTCCTTTTGTTGTTAGAAGCACTATTTTTCGTGCAATAACCATGAAATTGTCTTTTGTCTCCTTATTAACAACTCCATTTATCAAGAAGAAAATGACCATATCTGTACAATTCATTCAACACAATCAATCAATGGGGTTGATGATCTTCATTAGGGTTTCTTATTGATGTTAATTGGTAGAATTCCAAAATAAGCAAACCAACAGAACATTTCTGGTTTGGAACACTTTTCTTTTGGACCCAAACACAATTTTTGACACAATGATCATTAGATTAACATCTATAACTAAATTACATAGTATATTAATTAAAACAAACATGTCGATGCACTATTGAAAATTTAAATGTGTTTAGTTTCATCACCTAAAGGACTCATTCCTCTTAGTTTGCTTTTCGTACTAATGTGAATTGGTTTATTTCCTAAATAATGAGTCCTTCTATTCACTTTATGCTAAACAAGATCCTTTTGTTGTGACAAGCACTATATTTCATGCAATAGCAATGAAATTCTCTTTTTTCTCCTTATTAACAACTCTATTCATCGAGAAGAAAATGTCTATATCTATACAATTCATTCAATACAATCAAACAATGGGGTTTATGATCTTCATTAGGGTTTCTTATTGATGTTAATTGGTTGAATTCCAAAATAAACAATCCATCAGAACATTTCTGGTTTGGAACACTTACCTTTTGTACCCAAACACATTTTTTGACACAATGATCATTAGATTAACATTTATAACTAAATTACATAGTATATTAATTAAAACAAACAAGTCGATGCACTATTGAAAATTTAAATGTGTTTAGTTTCATCACCCAAAGGACTCATTCATCTTAGTTTGCTTTTCGTACTAATGTGAAGTGGTTTATTTCCAAAATAATGAGTCCTTCTATTCACGTTATGCTAAACAAGCTCCTTTTGTTGTTAGAAGCACTATTTTTCATGCAATAACCATGAAATTATCTTTTGTCTCCTTATTAACAACTCTATTTATCAAGAAGAAAATGTCCATATCTGTACAATTCATTCAATACAATCAAACAATGGGGTTCATGATCTTCATTAGGGTTTCTTATTGATGTTAATTGGTTGAATTCCAAAATAAACAAACCAACAGAACATTTCTTGTTTGGAACACTTCTCTTTTGGACCCAAACATAGTTTTTGACACAATGATCATTAGATTAACATTTATAACTAAATTACATAGTATATTAATTAAAACAAAAATGTCGATGCACTATTGAAAATTTAAATGTGATTAGTTTCATCACCCAAAGGACTTATTGATCTTGGTTTGCTTTTCGTACTAATGCGAAGTGGTTTATTTTCGAAATAATGAGTCCTATTCACTTTATGCTAAACACGCTTATTTTGTTGTTACAAGCACTAAGTTTGTTGCAATAACCATGAAATTATCTTTTGTCTCCTTATTAACAAATCTATTCATCAAGAAGAAAATGTCCATATCTATACAATTCATTCAATACAATCAAACAATGGGGTTCATGATCTTCATTAGGTTTTCTTATTGATGCTAATTGGTTGAATTCCAAAATAAACAATCCCTCAGAACATTTCTGGTTTGGAACACTTGTCTTTTGGACCCAAACAAACTTTTTGACACAATGATCATGAGATTAACATTTATAACTAAATTACATAGTATATTAATTAAAACAAACATGTCGATGCACTATTGAAAATTTAAATGTGTATAGTTTCATCACCCAGAGGACGCATTCATCTTAGTTTGCTTTTCGTACTAACGTGTAGTGGTTTATCTCCAAAATAATGAGTCCTTCTATTCACTTTAAGCTAAACACGCTCCTTTTGTTGTTACAAGCACTATTTTTGTTGCAATGACCATGAAATTATCTTTTGTCTCCTTATTAACAACTCTATTCATCAAGAAGAAAATGTCCATATCTATACAATTCAATCAATACAATCAAGCAATGTGGTTCACGATCTTCATTAGGGTTTCCTATTGATGTTAATGGGTTGAATTCCAAAATAAACAATCCATCAGAACATTTCTGGTTTGGAACACTTGTCTTTTAAGCCCAAACACACTTTTTGACACAATGATCATTAGATTAACATTTATTACTAAATTACATAGTATATTAATTAAAACAAACATGTCGATGCACTATTGAAAATTTAAATGTGTTTAGTTTCATCACCCAAAGGACTCATTCATCTTAGTTTGCTTTTCGTACTAATGTGAATTGGTTTATTTCCTAAATAATGAGTCCTTCTATTCACTTTATGCGAAACAAGCTCCTTTTGTTGTTACAAGCACTATTTTTCATGCAATAACCATGAAATTATCTTTTACCTCCTTATTAACAACTCTATTGATGAAGCAGAAAATGTCAATATCTGTACAATTCATTCAATACAATCAAACAATGGGGTTCATGATCTTCATTAGTGTTTCTTATTGATGTTAATTGGTTGAATTCCAAAACAAACAATCCAACAGAACATTTCTGGTTTGGAACACTTGTCTTTTGGACCCAAACACAATTTTTGACACAATGATAATTAGATTAACATTTATAACTAAATTACATAGTATATTAATTAAAACAAACATGTAGACGCACTATTGAAAATTTAAATGTGTTTAGTTTCATCACCCAAAGGACTCATTCATCTTAGTTTGCTTTTCGCACTAATGTGAATTGGTTTATTTCCTAAATAATGAGTCCTTCTATTCCCTTTATGCTAAACAAGCTCCTTTTGTTGTTACAAGCACTATTTTTCATGCAATAACCATGAAATTATCTTTTGCCTCCTTATTAACAACACTATTTATCAAGAAGAAAATGCCATATCTATACAATTCATTCAATACAATCAAACAATGGGGTTCATGATCTTCATTAGGGTTTCTTATTGATGTTAATTGGTTGAATTCCAAAATAAACAAACAAACAGAACATTTCTGGTTTGGAACACTTGTCTTTTTGACCCAAACACACTTTTTGACACAATGATCATTAGATTAACATCTATAACTAAATTACATAGTATATTAAATAAAACAGACATGTCGATGCACTATTGAAAATTTAAATGGATTTAGTTTCATCACCCAAAGGACTCATTCATCTTAGTTTGCTTTTCGTACTAATGTGAAGTGGTTTATTTCCGAAATAGTGAGTCCTTCTATTCACTTTATGCTAAACACGACACTTTTGTTGTTGCATGCACTATTTTTGCTGCAATAACCATGAAATTATCTTTTCTCTCCTTATTAACAACTCTATTCATCAAGAAGAAAATGTCCATATCTATACAATTCATTCAATACAATCAAACAATGGGGTTCATGATCTTCATTAGGGTTTCTTATTGATGTTAATTGGTTGAATTCCAAAATAAACAAACCAACAGAACATTTATGGTTTGGAACACTTGTCTTTTGGACCCAAACACACTTTTTGACACAATGATCATTAGATTAACATCTATAACTAAATTACATAGTATATTAAATAAAACAAACATGTAGATGCACTATTTAAAATTTAAAAGGGTTTAGTTTCATCACGCAAAGGACTCATTCATCTTAGTTTGCTTTTCGTAATAATGTGAAGTGGTTTATTTCCGAAAGAATGAGTCCTTCTATTCACTTTATGCTAAACACGACACTTTTGTTGTTGCACGCACTATTTTTGCTGCAATAACCATGAAATTATCTTTTGTCTCCTTATTAACAAGTCTATTCATCAAGATGAAAATGTCCATATCTATACAATTCATTCAATACAATCAAACAATGGGGTTCATGATCTTCATTAGGGTTTCCTATTGATGTTAATTGGTTGAATTCCAAAATAAACAAACCATCAGAACATTTCTGGTTTGGAACACTTGTCTTTTGGACCCAAACACACTTTTTGACGCAATGATCATTAGATTAACATTTATGACTAAATTACATAGTATATTAATTAAAACAAACATGTCGATGCACTATTGAAAATTTAAATGTGTTTAGTTTCATCACCCAAAGGACTCATTCATCTTAGTTTGCTTTTCGTGCTAATGTGAATTGGTTTATTTCCTAAATAATGAGTCCTTCTATTCCCTTTATGCTAAACAAGCTCCTTTTGTTGTTATAAGCACCATTTTTGTTGCAATAACCATGAAATTATCTTTTGTCTCCTTATTAACAACTCTATTTATCAAGATGAAAATGTCATATCTTTACAATTCATTCAATACAATCAAACAAAGGGGTTCATGATCGTCATTATGGTTTCTTATTGATGTTAATCGGTTGAATTCCAAAATAAACAAACCAACAGAAGATTTCTGGTTTGGAACACTTGTCTTTCGGACCCAATCACACTTTTTGACACAATGATCATGAGATTAACATCTATAACTAAATTACATAGTATATTAATTAAAACAAACATGTCGACGCACTATTGAAAATTTAAATGCGTTTAGTTTCATCACCCAAAGGACTCATTCATCTTAGTTTGCTTTTCATACTAATGTGAATTGGTTTATTTCCTAAATAATAAGTCCTTCTATTCCCTTTATGCTAAACAAGCTCCTTTTGTTGTTACAAGCACTATTTTTCATGCAATAACCATGAAATTATCTTTTGTCTCCTTATTAACAACTGTATTCATCAAGATGAAAATGTCCATATCTATACAATTCATTCAATACAATCAAACAATGGGGTTCATCATCTTAATTAGGGTTTCCTATTGATGTTAATTGGTTGAATTCCGAAATAAACAATCCATCAGAACATTTCTGGTTTGGAACACTTGTCTTTTGGACCCAAACACACTTTTTGACACAATGATCATTAGATTAGCATTTATGACTAAATTACATAGTATATTAATTAAAACAAACATGTCAATGCACTATTGAAAATTTAAATGTGTTTAGTTTCATCACCCAAAGGACTTATTCATCTTAGTTTGCTTTTCGTACTAATGTGATTTGGTTTATTTCCTAAATAATGAGTCCTTCTATTCCCTTTATGCTAAACAAGCTCCTTTTGTTGTTATAAGCACCATTTTTGTTGCACTAACCATGAAATTATCTTTTGTCTCCTTATTAACAACGCTATTTATCAAGATGAAAATGCCATATCTATACAATTCATTCAATACAATCAAACAATGGGGTTCATGATCGTCATTATGGTTTCTTATTGATGTTAATTGGTTGAATTCCAAAATAAACAAACCAACAGAACATTTCTGGTTTGGAACACTTGTCTTTCGGACCCAATCACACTTTTTGACACAATGATCATGAGATTAACATCTATAACTAAATTACATAGTATATTAATTAAAACAGACATTTCGATGCACTATTGAAAATTTAAATGTGTTTAATTTCATCACCCAAAGGACTCATTCATCTTAGTTTGCCTTTCGTACTAATGTGAAGTGGTTTATTTCCGAAATAATGAGTCCTTCTCTTCACTTCATGCTAAACACGACCCTTTTGTTGTTACAAGCACTATTTTTGTTGCAAAAACCATGAAATTATCTTTTGTCACCTTATTAACAACTCTATTCATCAAGAAGAAAATGTCCATATCTATACAATTCATTCAATACAATCAAACAATGGGGTTCATGATCTTCATTAGGGTTTCGTATTGATGTTAATTGGTTGAATTCCAAAATAAACAATCCATCAGAACATTTCTGGTTGGGAACACTTGTCTTTTGGACCCAAACACACTTTTTGACACAATGATCATTAGATTAACATTTATTACTAAATTACATAGTATATTAATTAAAACAGACATGTCGATGCACTATTGAAAATTTAAATGTATTTAGTTTCATCACCCAAAGGACTCATTCATCTTAGTTTGCTTTTCGCACTAATGTGAATTGGTTTATTTCCTAAATAATGAGTCCTTCTATTCCCTTTATGCTAAACAAGCTCCTTTTGTTGTTACAAGCACTATTTTTCATGCAATAACCATGAAATTATCTTTTGCCTCCTTATTAACAACACTATTTATCAAGAAGAAAATGCCATATCTATACAATTCATTCAATACAATCAAACAATGGGGTTCATGATCTTCATTAGGGTTTCCTATTGATGTTAATTGGTTGAATTCCAAAATAAACAATCCATCAGAACATTTCTGGTTGGGAACACTTGTCTTTTGGACCCAAACACACTTTTTGACACAATGATCATTAGATTGACATTTATTACTAAATTACATAGTATATTAATTAAAACAGACATGTCGATGCACTATTGAAAATTTAAATGTGTTTAGTTTCATCACCCAAAGGACTCATTCATCTTAGTTTGCTTTTCACACTAATGTGAATTGGTTTATTTCCTAAATAATGAGTCCTTCTATTCCCTTTATGCTAAACAAGCTCCTTTTGTTGTTACAAGCACTATTTTTCATGCAATAACCATGAAATTATCTTTTGCCTCCTTATTAACAACTCTATTTATCAAGAAGAAAATGCCATATCTATACAATTCATTCAATACAATCAAGCAATGGGGTTCATGATCTTCATTAGGGTTTCTTATTGATGTTAATTGGTTGAATTCCAAAATAAACAAACCAACAGAACATTTCTGGTTTGGAACACTTGTCTTTTGGACCGAAACACACTTTTTGACACAATGATCATTAGATTAACATCTATAACTAAATTACATAGTATATTAATTAAAACAGACATGTCGATGCACTATTGAAAATTTAAATGTGTTTAGTTTCATCACCCAAAGGACTCATTCATCTTAGTTTGCTTTTCGTACTAATGTGAAGTGGTTTATTTCCTAAATAATGAGTCCTTCTATTCACTTTATGCTAAACACGACACTTTTGTTGTTGCACGCACTATTTTTGCTGCAATAACCATGAAATTATCTTTTGTCTCCTTATTAACAAGTCTATTCATCAAGAACAAAATGTCCATATCTATACAATTCATTCAATACAATCAAACAATGGGGTTCATGATCTTCATTAGGGTTTCCTATTGATGTTAATTGGTTGAATTCCAAAATAAACAATCCATCAGAACATTTCTGGTTTGGAACACTTGTCTTTTGGACCCAAACACACTTTTTGACACAATGATCATTAGATTATCATTTATTACTAAATTACATAGTATATTTATTAAAACAAACATGTCGATGCACTACTGAAAATTTAAATGTGTTTAGTTTCATCACCCAAAGGACTCATTCTTCTTAGTTTACTTTTCGTACTAATGTGAAATGGTTTATTTCCTAAATAACGAGTCCTTCTATTCCATTTATGCTAAACAAGCTCCTTTTGTTGTTACAAGCACTATTTTTCATGCAATAACCATGAAATTATCTTTTGTCTCCTTATTAACAACTCTATTCATCAAGAAGAAAATGTCCATATCTATACAATTCATTCAATACAATCAAACAATTGTGTTCATGATCTTCATTAGGGTTTCCTATAGATGTTAATTGGTTGAATTCCAAAATAAACAATCCATCAGAACATTTCTGGTTTGGAGCACTTGTCTTTTGGACCCAAACACACTTTTTGACACAATGATCAATAGATTATCATTTATTACTAAATTACATAGTATATTTATTAAAACAAACATGTCGATGCACTATTGAAAATTTAAATGTGTTTAGTTTCATCACCCAAAGGACTCATTCATCTTAGTTTGCTTTTCGTACTAATGTCAAGTGGTTTATTTCCAAAATAATGAGTCCTTCTATTCACGTTATGCTAAACAAGCTCCTTTTGTTGTTAGAAGCACTATTTTTCATGCAAAAACCATGAAATTATCTTTTGCCTCCTTATTAACAACTCTATTGATGAAGAAGAAAATGTCCATATCTGTACAATTCATTCAATACAATCAAACAATGGGGTTCATGATCTTCATTAGTGTTTCTTATTGATGTTAATTTGTTGAATTCCAAAATAAACAAACCAACAGAACATTTCTGGTTTGGAACACTTGTCTTTTGGACCCAAACACACTTTTTAACACAATGATCATTAGATTAACATTTGTAACTAAATTACATAGTATATTAATTAAAACAAACATGTAGACGCACTATTGAAAATTTAAATGTGTTTAGTTTCATCACCCAAAGGACTCATTCATCTTAGTTTGCTTTTCGTACTAATGTCAAGTGGTTTATTTCCAAAATAATGAGTCCTTCTATTCACGTTATGCTAAACAAGCTCCTTTTGTTGTTAGAAGCACTATTTTTCATGCAATAACCATGAAATTATCTTTTGTCTCCTTATTAACAAGTCTATTCATCAAGAACAAAATGTCCATATCTATACAATTCATTCAATACAATCAAACAATGGGGTTCATGATCTTCATTAGGGTTTCCTATTGATGTTAATTGGTTGAATTCCAAAATAAACAATCCATCAGAACATTTCTGGTTTGGAACACTTGTCTTTTGGACCCAAACACACTTTTTGACACAATGATCATTAGATTATCATTTATTACTAAATTACATAGTATATTTATTAAAACAAACATGTCGATGCACTACTGAAAATTTAAATGTGTTTAGTTTCATCACCCAAAGGACTCATTCTTCTTAGTTTACTTTTCGTACTAATGTGAAATGGTTTATTTCCTAAATAACGAGTCCTTCTATTCCCTTTATGCTAAACAAGCTCCTTTTGTTGTTACAAGCACTATTTTTTCATGCAATAACCATGAAATTATCTTTTGTCTCCTTATTTAACAACTCTATTCATCAAGAAGAAAATGTCCATATCTATACAATTCATTCAATACAATCAAACAATTGTGTTCATGATCTTCATTAGGGTTTCCTATAGATGTTAATTGGTTGAATTCCAAAATAAACAATCCATCAGAACATTTCTGGTTTGGAGCACTTGTCTTTTGGACCCAAACACACTTTTTGACACAATGATCAATAGATTATCATTTATTACTAAATTACATAGTATATTTATTAAAACAAACATGTCGATGCACTATTGAAAATTTAAATGTGTTTAGTTTCATCACCCAAAGGACTCATTCATCTTAGTTTGCTTTTCGTACTAATGTCAAGTGGTTTTATTTCCAAAATAATGAGTCCTTCTATTCACGTTATGCTAAACAAGCTCCTTTTGTTGTTAGAAGCACTATATTTTTCATGCAATAACCATGAAATTATCTTTTGCCTCCTTATTAACAACTCTATTGATGAAGAAGAAAATGTCCATATCTGTACAATTCATTCAATACAATCAAACAATGGGGTTCATGATCTTCATTAGTGTTTCTTATTGATGATGTTAATTTGTTGAATTCCAAAATAAACAAACCAACAGAACATTTCTGGTTTGGAACACTTGTCTTTTGGACCCAAACACACTTTTTAACACAATGATCATTAGATTAACACATTTGTAACTAAATTACATAGTATATTAATTAAAACAAACATGTAGACGCACTATTGAAAAATTTAAATGTGTTTAGTTTCATCACCCAAAGGACTCATTCATCTTAGTTTGCTTTTCGTACTAATGTCAAGTGGTTTATTTCCAAAATAATGAGTCCTTCTATTCACGTTATGCTAAACAAGCTCCTTTTGTTGTTAGAAGCACTATTTTTCATGCAATAACCATGAAATTATCTTTTGTCTCCTTATTAACAACTGTATTTATCAAGAAGAAAATGTCCATATCTGTACAATTCATTCAATACAATCAAACAATGGGGTTCATGATCTTCATTAGGGTTTCTTATTGATGTTAATTGGTTGAATTCCAAAATAAACAATCCATCAGAACATTTCTGGTTTGGAACACTTGCCTTTTGTACCCAAACACATTTTTTGACACAATGATCATTAGATTAACATTTATAACTAAATTACATAGTATATTAATTAAAACAAAAATGTCGATGCACTATTGAAAATTTAAATGTGATTAGTTTCATCACCCAAAGGACTCATTGATCTTGGTTTGCTTTTCGTACTAATGCGAAGTGGTTTATTTCCGAAATAATGAGTCCTATTCACTTTATGCTAAACATGCTTATTTTGTTGTTACAAGCAATAATTTTGTTGCAATAACCATGAAATTATCTTTTGTCTCCTTATTAACAAATCTATTCATCAAGAAGAAAATGTCCATATCTATACAATTCATTCAATAGAATCAAACAATTGGGTTCATGATCTTCATTAGGTTTTCTTATTGATGCTAATTGGTTGAATTCCAAAATAAACAATCCCTCAGAACATTTCTGGTTTGGAACACTTGCCTTTTGTACCCAAACTCATTTTTTGACACAATGATCATTAGATTAACATTTATTACTAAATTACATAGTATATTAATTAAAACAAACATATCGATGCACTATTGAAAATTTAAATGTGTTTAGTTTCATCACCCAAAGGACTCATTCATCTTAGTTTGCTTTTCGTACTAATGTGAATTGGTTTATTTCCTAAATAATGAGTCGTTCTATTCACTTTATGCGAAACAAGCTCCTTTTGTTGTTACAAGCACTATTTTTCATGCAATAACCATGAAATTATCTTTTGCCTCCTCATTAACAACTCTATTGATGAAGAAGAAAATGTCCATATCTGTACAATTCATTCAATACAATCAAACAATGGGGTTCATGATCTTCATTAGTGTTTCTTATTGATGTTAATTGGTTGTATTCCAAAATAAACAAACCAACAGAACATTTCTGGTTTGGAACACTTGTCTTTTGGACCCAAACACAATTTTTGACACAATGATCATTAGATTAACATCTATAACTAAATCACATAGTATATTAATTAAAACAAACATGTAGACGCACTATTGAAAATTTAAATGTGTTTAGTTTCATCAGCCAAAGGACTCATTCATCTTAGTTTGCTTTCCGCACTAATGTGAATTGGTTTATTTCCTAAATAATGAGTCCTTCTATTCCCTTTATGCTAAACAAGCTCCTTTTGTTGTTACAAGCACTATTTTTCATGCAATAACCATGAAATTTTCTTTTGCCTCCTTATTAACAACACTATTTATCAAGAAGAAAATGCCATATCTATACAATTCATTCAATACAATCAAACAATGGGGTTCATGATCTTCATTAGGGTTTCTTATTGATGTTAATTGGTTGAATTCCAAAATAAACAAACCAACAGAACATTTCTGGTTTGGAACACTTGTCTTTTGGACCCAAACACAATTTTTGACACAATGATCATTAGATTAACATCTATAACTAAATCACATAGTATATTAATTAAAACAGACATGTCGATGCACTATTGAAAATTTAAATGTGTTTAGTTTCATCACCCAAAGGACTCATTCATCTTAGTTTGCTTTTCGTACTAATGTGAAGTGGTTTATTTCCGAAATAATGAGTCCTTCTATTCACTTTATGCTAAACACGACACTTTTGTTGTTGCACGCACTATTTTTGCTGCAATAACCATGAAATTATCTTTTGTCTCCTTACTAAGAACTCTATTCATCAAGAACAAAATGTCCATATCTATAGAATTCATTCAATACAATCAAACAATGGGGTTCATTATCTTCATTAGGGTTTCCTATTGATGTTAATTGGTTGAATTCCAAAATAAACAATCCATCAAAACATTTCTGGTTTGGAACACTTGTCTTTTGGACCCAAACATACTTTTTGACACAATGATCATTAGATTATCATTTATTACTAAATTACATAGTATATTAATTAAAACAAACATGTCGATGCACTATTGAAAATTTAAATGTGTTTAGTTTCATCACCCAAAGGACTCATTCTTCTTAGTTTACTTTTCGTACTAATCTGAAATGGTTTATTTCCTAAATAACGAGTCCTTCTATTCCCTTTATGCTAAACAAGCTCCTTTTGTTGTTACAAGCACTATTTTTCATGCAATAACCATGAAATTATCTTTTGTCTCCTTATTAACAACTCTATTTATCAAGAAGAAAATGCCATATCTATACAATTCATTCAATACAATCAAACAATGGGGTTCATGATCTTCATTAGGGTTTCTTATTGATGTTAATTGGTTGAATTCCAAAATAAACAAACCAGCAGAACATTTCTGGTTTGGAACACTTGTCTTTTGGACCCAAACACACTTTTTGACACAATGATCATTAGATTAACATTTATTACTAAATTACATAGTATATTAATTAAAACAAACATGTCGACGCACTATTGAAAATTTAAATGTGCTTAGTTTCATCACCCAATGGGCTCATTCATCTTAGTTTGCTTTTCGTACTAATGTGAATTGGTTTATTTCCTAAATAATGAGTCCTTCTATTCCCTTTATGCTAAACAAGCTCCTTTTGTTGTTACAAGCACTATTTTTCATGCAATAAACATGAAATTATCTTTTGTCTCCTTATTAACAACTCTATTTATCAAGAAGAAAATGCCATATCTATACAATTCATTCAATACAATCAAACAATGGGGTTCATGATCTTCATTAGGGTTTCTTATTGATGTTAATTGGAAATTTAAATGTGTTTAGTTTCATCACCCAAAAGACTCATTCATCTTAGTTTGCTTTTCGTACTAATGTGAATTGGTTTATTTCCTAAATAATGAGTCCTTCTATTCACTTTATGCTAAACAAGCTCCTTTTGTTGTTACAGGCACTATTTTTCATGCAATAACCATGAAATTATCTTTTGTCTCCTTATTAAGAACTCTATTCATCAAGAAGAAAATGTCCATATCTATACAATTCATTCAATACAATCAAACAATGGGGTTCATGATCTTCATTAGGGTTTCTTATTGATGTTAATTGGTTGAATTCCAAAATAAACAAACCAACAGAACATTTATAGTTTGGAACACATGTCTTTTCGACCCAAACACACTTTTTGACACAATGATCATTAGATTAACATCTATAACTAAATTACATAGTATATTAATTAAAACAAACATGTCGATGCACTATTGAAAATTTAAATGTGTTTAGTTTGATCACCCAAAGGACTCATTCATCTTAGTTTGCTTTTCGTACTAATGTGAAGTGGTTTATTTCCAAAATAATGAGTCCTTCTATTCACATTATGCTAAACACGCTGATTTTGTTGTTACAAGCACAATTTTGGTTGCAATAACCATGAAATTATCTTTTGTCTCCTTATTAACATCGCTATTCATCAAGAAGAAAATGTCCATATCTATACAATTCATTCAATAGAATCAAACAAAGGGGTTCATGATCTTCATTAGGGTTTCTTATTGATGTTAATTGGTTCAATTCCAAAATAAACAATCCATTAGAACATTTCAGGTTTGGAACACTTGTCTTTTGGACCCAAACACACTTTTTGACACAGTGATCATTAGATTAACATTTATATCTAAATTACATATTATATTAATTAAAACAAACATGTCGATGCACTATTGAAAATTTAAATGTGTTTAGTTTCATCACCCAAAGGACTCATTCATCTTAGTTTGCTTTTCCAACTAACGTAAATTGGTTTATTTCCTAAATAATGAGTCCTTCTATTCACTTTATGCTAAACAAGCTCCTTTTGTTGTTACAAGCACTATTTTTCATGCAATAACCATGAAATTCTCTTTGGTCTCCTTATTAACAACTCTATTTATCAAGAAGAAAATGTCCATATCTGTACAATTCATTCACTACAATCAAGCAATGGGGTTGATGATCTTCATACTAGTTTCTTATTGATGTTAATTGGTTGAATTCCAAAATAAACAATCCCTCAGAACATTTCTGGTTTGGAACACTTGTCTTTTGGACCCAAACACACTTTTTGACACAATGATCATGAGATGAACATTTATAACTAAAATACATAGTATATTAATTAAAACAAACATGTCGATGCACTATTGAAAATTTAAATGTGTTTACTTTGATCACCCAAAGGACTCATTCATCTTAGTTTGCTTTTTGTACTAATGAGTAGTGGTTTATCTCCGAAATAATGAGTCCTTCTATTCACTTGGAGCTAAACACGCTCCTTTTGTTGTTACAAGCACTATTTGTGTTGCAATAACCATGAAATTATCTTTTGTGTCCTTATTAACAACTCTATTCATCGAGAAGAAAATGTCCATATCTATACAATTCATTCAATATAATCAAACAATGGGGTTCATGATCTTCATTAGGTTTTATTATTGATGTTAATTGTTTGAATTCCAAAATAAACAATCCCTCAGAACATTTCTGGTTTGGAACACTTGTCTTTTGGACCCAAACACACTTATTGACACAATGATCATGAGATTAACATTTATAACTAAATTACATAGTATATTAATTAAAACAAACATGTCGATGCACTATAGAAAATTTAAATGTGTTTAGTTTCATCACCTAGAGGACTCATTCATCTTAGTTTGCTTTTCGTACTAACGTGTAGTGGTTTGTCTCCAAAATAATGTGTCCTTCTATTAACTTTAAGCTAAACACGCTCCTTTTGTTGTTACAAGCACTATTTTTGTTGCAATAACCATGAAATTATCTTTTGTCTCCTTATTAACAACTCTTTTCATCAAGAAGAAAATGTCCATATCTATACAATTCATTCAATACAATCAAACAATGGGGTTCATGATCTTCATTAGGGTTTCTTATTGATGTTAATTGGTTGAATTCCAAAACAAACAATCCCTCAGAACATTTCTGGTTTGGAACACTTGTCTTTTGGACCCAAACACACTTTTTGACACAATGATCATGAGATTAACATTTATAACTAAAATACATAGTATATTAATTAAAACAAACATGTCGATGCACTATTAAAAATTTAAATGTGTTTAGTTTCATCACCCAAAGGACTCATTCCTCTTAGTTTGCTTTTTGTACTAATGAGTAGTGGTTTATCTCCGAAATAATGAGTCCTTCTATTCACTTGGAGCTAAACACGCTCCTTTTGTTGTTACAAGCACTATTTGTGTTGCAATAACCATGAAATTATCTTTTGTGTCCTTATTAACAACTCTATTCATCGAGAAGAAAATGTCCATATCTATACAATTCATTCAATATAATCAAACAATGGGGTTCATGATCTTCATTAGGTTTTATTATTGATGTTAATTGTTTGAATTCCAAAATAAACAATCCCTCAGAACATTTCTGGTTTGGAACACTTGTCTTTTGGACCCAAACACACCTTTTGACACAATGATCATGAGATTAACATTTATAACTAAATTACATAGTATATTAATTAAAACAAACATGTCGATGCACTATTAAAAATTTAAATGTGTTTAGTTTCATCACCCAAAGGACTCATTCATCTTAGTTTGCTTTTTGTACTAATGAGTAGTGGTTTATCTCCGAAATAATGAGTCCTTCTATTCACTTGGAGCTAAACACGCTCCTTTTGTTGTTACAAGCACTATTTGTGTTGCAATAGCCATGAAATTATCTTTTGTCTCCTTCTTAACAACTCTATTCATCGAGAAGAAATTGTCCATATCTATACAATTCATTCAATATAATCAAACAATGGGGTTCATGATCTTCATTAGGTTTTATTATTGATGTTAATTGGTTGAATTCCAAAATAAACAATCCCTCAGAACATTTCTGGTTTGGAACACTTGTCTTTTGGATCCAAACACACTTTTTGACACAATGATCATGAGATTAACATTTATAACTAAAATACATAGTATATTAATTAAAACAAACATGTCGATGCACTATTAAAAAATTAAATGTGTTTAGTTTCATCACCCAAAGGACTCATTCGTCTTAGTTTGCTTTTTGTACTAATGAGTAGTGGTTTATCTCCGAAATAATGAGTCCTTCTATTCACTTTGAGCTAAACACGCTCCTTTTGTTGTTACAAGCACTATTTGTGTTGCAATAACCATGAAATTATCTTTTGTCTCCTTATTAACAACACTATTCATCAAGAAGAAAATGTCCATATCTATACAATTCATTCAATACAATCAAACAATGGGGTTTATGATCTTCATGAGGGTTCCGTATTGATGTTAATTGGTTGAATTCCAAAATAAACAATCCATCAGAACATTTCTGGTTTGGAACACTTGCCTTTTGTACCCAAACACATTTTTCAACACAATGATCATTAGATTAACATTTATAACTAAATTACATAGTATATTAATTAAAACAAACAAGTCGATGCACTATTGAAAATTTAAATGTGTTTAGTTTCATCACCCAAAGGACTCATTCATCTTAGTTTGCTTTTCGTATTAATGTGAAGTGGTTTATTTCCAAAATAATGAGTCCTTCTATTCACTTTATACTAAACAAGCTCCTTCTGTTGTTACAAGCACTATTTTTCATGCAATAACCATGAAATTATCTTTTCTCCTTATTAACAACTCTATTTATCAAGAAGAAAATGTCCATATCTATACAATTCATTCAATACAATCAAACAATGGGGTTCATGATCTTCATTAGGGTTTCTTTTTGATGTTAAATGGTTGAATTCCAAAATAAACAAACCAACAGAACATTTCTGGTTTGGAACACTTGTCTTTTGGACCCAAACACCCTTTTTGACACAATGATCATTAGATTAATATCTATAATTAAATTACATAGTATATTAATTAAAAGAAGCATGTCCATGCACTATTGAAAATTTAAATGTGTTTGGTTTCATCACCCAAAGGACTCATTCATCTTAGTTTTCTATTTGTACTAATGTGTAATGGTTTATCTCCGAAATAATGAGTCCTTCTATTCACTTTAAGCTAAACACGCTCCTTTTGTTGTTACAAGCAGTATTTTTGTTGCAATAACCATGAAATTATCTTTTGTCTCCTTATTAACAACTCTATTCATTAAGAAGAAAATTTCCATATCTATACAATTCATTCAATAGAATCAAACAATGGGGTTCATGATCTTCATTAGGGTTTCTTATTGATGTTAATTGGTTGAATTCCAAAATAAACAAACCAACAGAACATTTCTGGTTTGGAACACTTGTCTTTTAGACCCAAACACACTTTTTGACACAATGATCATTAGATTAACATTTGTAACTAAATTACATAGTATATTAATTAAAACTAACATGTCGATGCACTATTCAAAATTTAAATGTGTTTAGTTTCATCACCCAAAGGACTCATTCATCTTAGTTTGCTTTTCGTTCTAATGTGAATTGGTTTATTTCCTAAATAATGAGTCCTATTCACTTTATGCTAAACAAGCTCCTTTTGTTGTTACAAGCACTATTTTTCATGCAATAACCATGAAATTATCTTTTGTCTCCTTATTAACAACTCTTTTTATCAAGAAGAAAATGTCCATATCTATACATTTCATTCAATACAATCGAACAATGGGGTTCATCATCTTCATTAGCGTTTCTTATTGATGTTAATTGGTTGACTTCCAAAATAAACAAACCAACAGAACATTTCTGGTTTGGAACACTTGTCTTTTGGACCCAAACACACTTTTTGACACAATGATCATTAGATTAACATCTATAACTAAATTACATAGTATATTAATTAAAACAAACATGTCCATGCACTATTGAAAATTTAAATGTGTTTGGTTTCATCACCCAAAGGACTCATTCATCTTACTTTTCTTTTTGTACTAATGTGTAATGGTTTATCTCCGAAATAATGAGTCCTTCTATTCACTTTAAGCTAAACACGCTCCTTTTGTTGTTACAAGCACTATTTTTGTTGCAATAACCATGAAATTATCTTTTGTCTCCTTATTAACAACTCTATTCATCAAGAAGAAAATGTCCATATCTATACAATTCATTCAATACAATCAAACAATGGTCATGATCTTCATTAGGGTTTCTTATCGATGTTAATTGGTTGAATTTCAAAATAAACAATCCCTTAGAACATTTCTCGTTTGGAAGACTTGTCTTTTGGTTCCAAACGCACCTTTTGACATAATGATCATTAGATTAACATTTATGACTAAATTACATAGTTTATTAATTAAAACAAATATGTCAATCACACAAAGCATTCATTCATCTTAATTTGCATTTCGTAATAAGGTAAAGTGGCTTGTTTCCTAAATAATGAGTCTTTCTATTCACTTTGTGCTAACAGGCTCCATTTGATGTTACAAGCACTATTTTTCTTCCAATAACCATGAAATAATCTTTTGTCTCCTTATTCACAACCCTATTCATCAAGAAGAAAATGTCCATATCTATACAATTCATTCAATACAATCAAACAATGGGGTTCATGAACTTCATTAGGTTTTCTTATTGATGTGAATTGGTTGAATTCCAAAATAAACAATCCCTCAGAACATTTATGGTTTGGAACACTTGTCTTTTGGACCCAAACACACTTTTTGAATCAATGATCATGAGATTAACATTTATAACTACATTACATAGAATATTAATTAAAACAAACATGTAGATGCACTATTGAAAATTTAAATGTGTTTTGTTTCATCACCCAAAGGACTCATTCATCTTAGTTTGCTTTTCGTACTAATGTGAATTGGTTTATTTCCTAAATAATGAGTCCTTCTATTCACTTTATGCTAAACAAGCTCCTTTTGTTGTTACAAGCACTATTTTTCATGCAATAACCATGAAATTATCTTTTGTCTCCTTATTAACAACTCTATTTATCAAGAAGAAAATGTCCATATCTATATAATTCATTCAATACAATCAAACAATGGGGTTCACGATCTTCATTAGGGTTTCTTATTGATGTTAATTGGTTGAATTCCAAAATAAACAAACCAACAGAACATTTCTGGTTTGGAACACTTGTCTCTTGGACCCAAACACACTTTTTGACACAATGATCATTAGATTAACATCTATAACTAAATTACATAGTATATTAATTAAAACAAACATGTCGATGCACTATTGAAAATTTAAATGTGTTTAGTTTCATCACCCAAAGGACTCATTCATCTTAGTTTTCTTTTTGTACTAATGTGTAATGCTTTATCTCCGAAATAATGAGTCCTTCTATTCACTTTAAGCTAAACACGCTCCTTTTGTTGTTACAAGCACTATTTTTGTTGCAATAACCATGAAATTATCTTTTGTCTCCTTATTAACAACTCTATTCATCAAAAAGAAAATGTCCATATCTATACAATTCATTCAATAGAATCAAACAATGGGGTTCATGATCTTCATTAGGGTTTCTTATTGATGTTAATTGGTTGAATTCCAAAATAAACAAACCAATAGAACATTTCTGGTTTGGAACACTTGTCTTTTAGACCCAAAACACACTTTTTGACACAATGATCATTAGATTAACATCTATAACTAAATCACATAGTATATTAATTAAAACAAACATGTCGATATACTATTGAAAATTTAAATGTGTTTAGTTTCATCACCCAAAGGACTCATTCATCTTAGTTTGCTTCTCGTACTAATGTGAAGTGGTTTATTTCCAAAATAATGAGTCCTTTTATTCACTTTATGCTAAACACGATCCTTTTGTTGTTACAAGCACTATTTTTGTTGCAATAACCATGAAATTATCTTTTGTCTCCTTATTAACAACTCTATTCATTAAGAAGAAAATGTCCATATCTATACAATTCATTCAATACAATCAAACAATGGGGTTCATGATCTTCATTAGGTTCTCTTATTGATGTTAATTTGTTGAAATTCGAAAATAAACAATCCAACAAAACATTTCTGGTTTGGAACACTTGTCTTTTGGACCCAAACACACTTTTAGACACAATGATCATTAGATTAACATTTGTAACTAAATTACATAGTATATTAATTAAAACTAACATGTCGATGCACTATTGAAAATTTAAATGTGTTTAGATTCATCACCCAAAGGACTCATTCATCTTAGTTTGCTTTTCATACTAATGTGAATTGGTTTATTTCCTAAATAATGAGTCCTTCTATTCACTTTATGCTAAACAAGCTCCTTTTGTTGTTACAAGCACTATTTTTGTTGCAATAACCATGAAATTATCTTTTGTCTCTTTATTAACAACTCTACTCATCAAGAAGAAAATGTCCACATCTATACAATTCATTCAATACAATCAAACAATGGGGTTCATGATCTTCATTAGGGTTTCTTATTGATGTTAATTGGTTGAATTCCAAAATCAACAAACCAACAGAACATTTCTGGTTTGGAACACTTGTCTTTTGGACCCAAACACAATTTTTGACACAATGATCATTAGATTAACATCTATAACTAAATCACATAGTATATTAATTAAAACAAACATGTCGATGCACTATTGAAAATTTAAATGTGTTTAGTTTCATCACCCAAAGGACTCATTCATCTTACTTTGCTTTTCGTACTAATATGAAGTGGTTTATTTCCGAAATAATGAGTCCTTCTATTCACTTTATGCTAAACAAGCTCCTTTTGTTGTTACAAGCACTATTTTTCATGCAATAACCATGAAATTATCTTTTGTCTCCTTATTAACAACTCTATTCATCATGAAGAAAATGTCCATATCTATACAATTCATTCAATACAGTCAAACAATGGGGTTCATGATCTTCATTAATGTTTCTTATTCATGTTAATTGGTTGAATTTCAAAATAAACAGTCCCTTAGATCATTTCTAGTTTGGAAGACTTCTCTTTTGGTTCCAAACACACCTTTTGACATAATGATCATGAGATTAACATTTATGATTAAATTACATAGTATATTAATTAAAACAAATATGTCAATCACACAAAGCATTCATTCATCTTAATTTGCATTTCGTAATAATGTGAAGTGGCTTATTTCCTAAATAATGAGTCTTTCTATTCACTTTATGCTAACAGGCTCCATTTGATGATACAAGCACTATTTTTCTTGCAATAACTATGAAATAATCTTTTGTCTCCTTATTAACAACCCTATTCATCAAGAAGAAATTGTCCATATCTATACAATTCATTTAATAGAATCAAACAATGGGGTTCGTGATCTTCATTAGGTTTTCTTATTGATGTTAATGGGTTGAATTCAAAAATAAACAATCCCTCGGAATATTTCTGGTTCGGGACACTTGTCTTTTGGACCCAACCACTCTTTTTGACACAATGATCATTAGATTAGCATTTATAACTAAATTACATAGTATATTAATCAAAACAAACATCTAGATGCACTATTGAAAATTTAAATGTGTTTAGTTTCATCACCCAAAGGACTCATTCATCTTAGTTTTCTTTTCGTACTAATGTGAAGTGGTTTATTTCCGAAATAATGAGTCCTTCTATTCACTTCATGCTAAACAAGCTCCTTTTGTTGTTACAAGCACTATTTTTCATGCAATAACCATGAAATTATCTTTTGTCTCCTTATTAACAACTCTATTTATCAAGAAGAAAATGTCCATATCTATATAATTCATTCAATACAATCAAACAATGGGGTTCATGATCTTCATTAAGGTTTCTTATTGATGTTAATTGGTTGAATTCCAAAATAATCAAACCGACAGAACATTTCTGGATTTGGAACACTTGTCTTTTGGACCCAAACACACTTTTTGACACAATGATCATTAGATTAACATCTATAACTAAATCACATAGTATATTAATTAAAACAAACATGTCGATGCACTATTGAAAATTTAAATGTGTTTAGTTTCATCACCCAAAGGACTCATTCATCTTAGTTTGCTTTTCATACTAATGTGAAGTGGTTTATTTCCGAAATAATGAGTCCTTCTATTAAATTTATGCTAAACACAATCCTTTTGTTGTTACAAGCACTATTTTTGTTGCAATAACCATGAAATTATCTTTTGTCTCCTTATTAACAACTCTATTCATCAAGAAGAAAATTTCTGTATCTATACAATTCATTCAATACAATCAAACAATGGGGTTCATGATCTTCATTAGGGTTTCTAATTGATGTTAATTGGTTGAATTCCAAAATAAACAATCCAACAAAACATTTCTGGTTTGGAACACTTGTCTTTTCGACCCAAACACACTTTTTGACACAATGATCATTAGATTAACATTTGTAACTAAATTACATAGTATATTAATTAAAACAAACATGTCGATGCACTATTGAAAATTTAAATGTGTTTAGTTTCATCACCCAAAGGACTCATTCGTCTTAGTTTGCTTTTCGCACAAATGTGAATTGGTTTATTTCCTAAATAATGAGTCCATCTATTAACTTTATGCTAAACAAGCTCCTTTTGTTGTTACAAGCACTATTTTTCACGCAATAACCATGAAATTATCTTTTGTCTCCTTATTAACAACTCTATTCATCAAGAAGAAAATGTCCATATCTATACAATTCATTCAATACAATCAAACAATGGGGTTCATGATCTTCATTAGGGTTTCTTATTGATGTTAATTGGTTGAATTCCATAATAAACAATCCATCAGAACATTTCTGGTGTGGAACACTTGTCTTTTAGACCCAAACACACTTTTTGACACAATGATCATTAGATTAACATCTATAACTAAATCACATAGTATATTAATTAAAACAAACATGTCGATGCACTATTGAAAATTTAAATGTGTTTAGTTTCATCACCCAAAGTACTCATTCATCTTAGTTTGCTTTTCATACTAATGTGAAGTGGTTTATTTCCGAAATAATGAGTCCTTCTATTCACTTTATGCTAAACACGATCCTTTTGTTGTTACAAGCACTATTTTTGTTGCAATAACCATGAAATTATCTTTTGTCTCCTTATTAACAACTCTATTCATCAAGAAGAAAATGTCCATATCTATACAATTCATTCAATACAATCAAACAATGGGGTTCATGATCTTCATTAGGGTTTCTTATTGATGTTAATTGGTTGAATTCCAAAATAAACAATCCATCAGAACATTTCTGGTGTGGAACACTTGTCTTTTAGACCCAAACACACTTTTTGACACAATGATCATTAGATTAACATCTATAACTAAATCACATAGTATATTAATTAAAACAAACATGTCGATGCACTATTGAAAATATAAATGTGTTTGGTTTCATCACCCAAAGGGCTCATTCATCTTAGTTTGCTTATCGTACTAATGTGAATTGTTTTATTTGCTAAATAATGAGTCCTTCTATTCACTTTATGCTAAACAAGCTCCTTTTGATGTTACAAGCACTATTTTTCATGCAATAACTATGAAATTATCTTTTGTCTCCTTATTAACAACTCTATTCATCAAGAAGAAAATGTCCATATCTATACAATTCATTCAATACAATCAAACAATGGGGTTCATGATCTTCATTAGGGTTTCTTATTGATGTTAATTGGTTGAATTCCAAAATAAACAATCCATCAGAACATTTTTGGTGTGGAACACTTGTCTTTTAGACCCAAACACAGTTTTTGACACAATGATCATTAGATTAACATCTATAACTAAACCACATAGTATATTAATTAAAACAAATATGTCGATGCACTATTGAAAATTTAAATGTGTTTAGTTTCATCACCCAAAGGACTCATTCATCTTAGTTTGCTTTTCGTACTAATGTGAAGTGGTTTATTTCCGAAATAATGAGTCCTTCTATTCACTTTATGCTAAACAAGCTCCTTTTGTTGTTACAAGCACTATTTTTCGCGCAATAACCATGAAATTATCTTTTGTCTCCTTATTAACAACTCCATTTATCAAGAAGAAAATGTCCATATCTATACAATTCATTCAATACAATCAAACAATGGGGTTCATGATCTTCATTAAGGTTTCTTATTGATGTTAATTGGTTGAATTCCAAAATAATCAAACCGACAGAACATTTCTGGTTTGGAACACTTGTCTTTTCGACCCAAACACACTTTTTGACACAATGATCATTAGATTAACATCTATAACTAAATCACATAGTATATTAATTAAAACAAACATGTCGATGCACTATTGAAAATTTAAATGTGTTTAGTTTCATCACCCAAAGGACTCATTCATCTTAGTTTGCTTTTCGTACTAATGTGAAGTGGTTTATTTCCGAAATAATGAGTCCTTCTATTCACTTGATGCTAAACAAGCTCCTTTTGTTGTTACAAGCACTATTTTTCATGCAATAACCATGAAATTATCTTTTGTCTCCTTATTAACAAGTCTATTTATCAAGAAGAAAATGTCCATATCTATATAATTCATTCAATACAATCAAACAATGGGGTTCATGATCTTCATTAAGGTTTCTTATTGATGTTAATTGGTTGAAATCCAAAATAATCAAACCGACAGAACATTTCTGGTTTGGAACACTTGTCTTTTCGACCCAAACACACTTTTTGACACAATGATCATTAGATTAACATCTATAACTAAATCACATAGTATATTAATTAAAACAAATATGTCGATGCACTATTGAAAATTTAAATGTGTTTAGTTTCATCACCCAAAGGACTCATTCATCTTAGTTTGCTTTTCGTACTAATGTGAAGTGGTTTATTTCCGAAATAATGAGTCCTTCTATTCACTTCATGCTAAACAAGCTCCTTTTGTTGTTACAAGCACTATTTTTCATGCAATAACCATGAAATTATCTTTTGTCTCCTTATTAACAACTCTATTCATCAAGAGGAAAATGTCCATATCTATACAATTCATTCAACACAATCAAACAATGGGGTTCATGATCTTCATTAGGGTTTCTTATTGATGATAATTGGTTGAATTCCATAATAAACAATCCATCAGAACATTTCTGGTGTGGAACACTTGTCTTTTAGACCCAAACACACTTTTTGACACAATGATCATTAGATTAACATCTATAACTAAATCACATAGTATATTAATAAAAACAAACATGTCGATGCACTATTGAAAATTTAAATGTGTTTAGTTTTCATCACCCAAAGGACTCATTCATCTTAGTTTGCTTTTCTTACTAATGTGAAGTGGTTTATTTCCGAAAATAATGAGTCCTTCTATTCACTTTATGCTAAACACGATCCTTTTGTTGTTACAAGCACTATTTTTTGTTGCAATAACCATGAAATTTTCTTTTGTCTCCTTATTAACAACTCTATTCATCAAGAAGAAAATGTCCATATCTATACAATTCATTCAATACAATCAAACAATGGGGTTCATGATCTTCATTAGGGTTTCTTATTGCTGTTAATTGGTTGAATTCCAAAATAAACAATCCATCAGAACATTTCTGGTGTGGAACACTTGTCTTTTAGACCCAAACACAGTTTTTGACACAATGATCATTAGATTAACATCTATAACTAAATCACATAGTATATTAATTAAAACAAATATGTCGATGCACTATTGAAAATTTAAATGTGTTTAGTTTCATCACCCAAAGGACTCATTCATCTTAGTTTGCTTTTCGCACTAATGTGAATTGGTTTATTTCCGAAATAATGAGTCCTTCTATTCACTTCATGCTAAACAAGCTCCTTTTGTTGTTACAAGCACTATTTTTCATGCAATAACCATGAAATTATCTTTTGTCTCCTTATTAACAACTCTATTTATCAAGAAGAAAATGTCCATATCTATATAATTCATTCAATACAATCAAACAATGGGGTTCATGATCTTCATTAAGGTTTCTTATTGATGTTAATTGGTTGAAATCCAAAATAATCAAACCGACAGAACATTTCTGGTTTGGAACACTTGTCTTTTGGACCCAAACACAGTTTTTGACACAATGATCATTAGATTAACATCTATAACTAAATCACATAGTATATTAATTAAAACAAATATGTCGATGCACTATTGAAAATTTAAATGTGTTTAGTTTCATCACCCAAAGGACTCATTCATCTTAGTTTGCTTTTCGCACTAATGTGAATTGGTTTATTTCCTAAATAATGAGTCCTTCTATTAACTTTATGCTAAACAAGCTCCTTTTGTTGTTACAAGCACTATTTTTCACGCAATAACTATGAAATTATCTTTTGTCTCCTTATTAACAACTCTATTCATCAAGAAGAAAATGTCCATATCTATATAATTCATTCAATACAATCAAACAATGGGGTTCATGATCTTCATTAGGGTTTCTTATTGATGGTAATTGGTTGAATTCCAAAATAAACAATCCATCAGAACATTTCTGGTGTGGAACACTTGTCTTTTAGACCCAAACACACTTTTTGACACAATGATCATTAGATTAAAATCAATAACTAAATCACATAGTATATTAATTAAAACAAACATGTCGATGCACTATTGAAAATTTAAATGTGTTTAGTTTCATCACCCAAAGGACTCATTCATCTTAGTTTGCTTTTCGCACTAATGTGAATTGGTTTATTTCCTAAATAATGAGTCCTTCTATTAACTTTATGCTAAACAAGCTCCTTTTGTTGTTACAAGCACTATTTTTCACGCAATAACCATGAAATTATCTTTTGTCTCCTTATTAACAACTCTATTCATCAAGAAGAAAATGTCCATATCTATACAATTCATTCAACACAATCAAACAATGGGGTTCATGATCTTCATTAGGGTTTCTTATTGATGATAATTGGTTGAATTCCATAATAAACAATCCATCAGAACATTTCTGGTGTGGAACACTTGTCTTTTAGACCCAAACACACTTTTTGACACAATGATCATTAGATTAACATCTATAACTAAATCACATAGTATATTAATTAAAACAAACATGTCGATGCACTATTGAAAATTTAAATGTGTTTAGTTTCATCACCCAAAGTCCTCATTCATCTTAGTTTGCTTTTCTTACTAATGTGAAGTGGTTTATTTCCGAAATAATGAGTCCTTCTATTCACTTTATGCTAAACACGATCCTTTTGTTGTTACAAGCACTATTTTTGTTGCAATAACCATGAAATTTTCTTTTGTCTCCTTATTAACAACTCTATTCATCAAGAAGAAAATGTCCATATCTATACAATTCATTCAATACAATCAAACAATGGAGTTCATGATCTTCATTAGGGTTTCTTATTGATGTTAATTGGTTGAATTCCAAAATAAACAATCCATCAGAACATTTCTGGTGTGGAACACTTGTCTTTTAGACCCAAACACACTTTTTGACACAATGATCATTAGATTAACATCTATAACTAAATCACATAGTATATTAATTAAAACAAACATGTCGATGCACTATTGAAAATATAAATGTGTTTGGTTTCATCACCCAAAGGGCTCATTCATCTTAGTTTGCTTATCGTACTAATGTGAATTGTTTTATTTGCTAAATAATGAGTCCTTCTATTCGCTTTATGCTAAACAAGCTCCTGTTGATGTTACAAGCACTATTTTTCATGCAATAACTATGAAATTATCTTTTGTCTCCTTATTAACAACTCTATTCATCAAGAAGAAAATGTCCATATCTATACAATTCATTCAATACAATCAAACAATGGGGTTCATGATCTTCATTAGGGTTTCTTATTGATGTTAATTGGTTGAATTCCAAAATAAACAATCCATCAGAACATTTCTGGTGTGGAACACTTGTCTTTTAGACCCAAACACAGTTTTTGACACAATGATCATTAGATTAACATCTATAACTAAATCACATAGTATATTAATTAAAACAAATATGTCGATGCACTATTGAAAATTTAAATGTGTTTAGTTTCATCACCCAAAGGACTCATTCATCTTAGTTTGCTTTTCGTACTAATGTGAATTGGTTTATTTCCTAAATAATGAGTCCTTCTATTCGCTTTATGCTAAACAACTCCTTTTGTTGTTACAAGCACCATTTTTCATGCAATAACCATGAAATTATCTTTTGTCTCCTTATTAACAACTCTATTCATCAAGAAGAAAATGTCCATATCTATACAATTCATTCAATACAATCAAACAATGGGGTTCATGATCTTCATTAGGGTTTCTTATTGATGTTAATTGGTTGAATTCCAAAATAAACAATCCATCAGAACATTTTTGGTGTGGAACACTTGTCTTTTAGACCCAAACACAGTTTTTGACACAATGATCATTAGATTAACATCTATAACTAAACCACATAGTATATTAATTAAAACAAATATGTCGATGCACTATTGAAAATTTAAATGTGTTTAGTTTCATCACCCAAAGGACTCATTCATCTTAGTTTGCTTTTCGTACTAATGTGAAGTGGTTTATTTCCGAAATAATGAGTCCTTCTATTCACTTTATGCTAAACACGATCCTTTTGTTGTTACAAGCACGATTTTTGTTGCAATAACTATGAAATTATCTTTTGTCCCCTTATTAACAACTCTAGTCATCAAGAAGAAAATTTCCATATCTATACAATTCATTTGATACAATCAAACAATGGGGTTCATGATCTTCATTAGGTTTTCTTATTGATTATAATTGGTTGAATTCCAAAATAAACAATCCAACAAAACATTTCAGGTTTGGAACACTTGTCTTTCGGACCCAAACACACTTTTTGACACAATGATCATTAGATTAAAATTTGTAACTAAATTACATAGTATATTAATTAAAACAAACATGTCGATGCACTATTGAAAATTAAATGTGTTTAGTTTCATCACCCAAAGGACTCATTCATCTTAGTTTGCTTTTCGCACTAATGTGAATTGGTTTATTTCCGAAATAATGAGTCCTTCTATTCACTTTACGCTAAACACGATCCTTTTGTTGTTACAAGCACTATTTTTCATGCAATAACCATGAAATTATCTTTTGTCTCCTTGTTAACAACTCTATTCATCAAGAAGAAAATGTCCATATCTATACAATTCATTCAATACAATCAAACAATGGGGTTCATGATCTTCATTAGGGTTTCTTATTGATGTTAATTGGTTGAATTCCAAAATAAACAATCCATCAGAACATTTCTGGTGTGGAACACTTGTCTTTTAGACCCAAACACACTTTTTGACACAATGATCATTAGATTAAAATCAATAACTAAATCACATAGTATATTAATTAAAACAAACATGTCGATGCACTATTGAAAATTTAAATGTGTTTAGTTTCATCACCCAAAGGACTCATTCATCTTAGTTTGCTTTTCGCACTAATGTGAATTGGTTTATTTCCTAAATAATGAGTCCTTCTATTCACTTTATGCTAAACAAGCTCCTTTTGTTGTTACAAGCACTATTTTTCACGCAATAACCATGAAATTATCTTTTGTCTCCTTATTAACAACTCTATTCATCAAGAAGAAAATGTCCATATCTATACAATTCATTCAATACAATCAAACAATGGGGTTCATGATCTTCATTAGGGTTTCTTATTGATGTTAATTGGTTGAATTCCAAAATAAACAATCCATCAGAACATTTCTGGTGTGGAACACTTGTCTTTTAGACCCAAACACACACTTTTTGACACAATGATCATTAGATTAACATCTATAACTAAATCACATAGTATATTAATTAAAACAAACATGTCGATGCACTATTGAAAATTTAAATGTGTTTAGTTTCATCACCCAAAGGACTCATTCATCTTAGTTTGCTTTTCGTACTAATGTGAATTGGTTTTATTTCCGAAATAATGAGTCCTTCTATTCACTTTATGCTAAACACGATCCTTTTGTTTGTTACAAGCACTATTTTTGTTGCAATAACCATGAAATTATCTTTTTGTCTCCTTATTAACAACTCTATTTCATCAAGAAGAAAATGTCCATATCTATACAATTCATTCAATACAATCAAACAATGGGGTTCATGATCTTCATTAGGGTTTCTTATTGATGTTAATTTGGTTGAATTCCAAAATAAACAATCCATCAGAACATTTCTGGTGTGGAACACTTGTCTTTTAGACCCAAACACACTTTTTGACACAATGATCATTAGATTAACATCTATAACTAAATCACAT
>JBAPLH010002162.1:0-38495 GCA_037897445.1 Ceriops zippeliana
ATGTAAACCTAAGATGGATCATATGCTTTCGCTAATGGAAGTAGAGTAGATTTAGGAGTTTTCAATAGTATTTAGGTTTGATTGATTCAATGAATATTCTAGGTGGTTTTGCCACATATGTTTAATTTCATCATCAATGTGTATCAAAATGTGGTTCTTGGAATCAAAAGAGGTGCCCACTGCTAATTAAAAATGATAGGAAGGTGCTCCTTTATTGTGAAACTCAACCAATTATTATCAATAAGAAATGCAAATACAAGAAGAAGGACCTCCATTGTTTGTTGGAATTGAATGAATTTCATGTTATATGAGGTTCATGGGCATCGTAATAAGTATAATAAAATATAGTTGTTGTTGATAAAGGACAAAAGATAATTTCATGGTCATTGCATGATGAAAATAGTCCATCTAACGATTAGTAGAGCCTAATTGGCTTGAGGTACAAAAGAAAGTCTCATTATTTAGGAATTAAATAACTGAACATTAGTACGAAATGCAAAACCAAGATGGATGATTGCTTTTGCTAAATGGAAGTAAGTAGATTTAGAGTTTCAAATAGTGTTTAGGTTTGACTGATTCAAATTAATATTCTAGGTGGTTTTGCCACATATGTTAATTTCATTCATCAATGTATCAAAATGTGTTCTTGGAATCAAAAGATGGAGCCCTGCTCACTAAAATGACAGGAGGATCACTATAATTGTGAAACTCAAACCCATATATTATCAATAAGAAATGCAAATCAAGAAGAAGGGACTCCATTGTTTGTTGGAATTGAATGAATTCATGTTTTATGAGGTTCATTGGCATCGTTTTTATAATAAATATAGTCGTTAATAAAGACAAAAGTATAATTTTGTGGTCATTTCAATGAAACATAGTCCTTGTAAATGATACGATGAGCGGAAGCCTAATTAGCTTGAGGTGATAAGAAAGTCTCATTATTTAGAATTAAACAACTTCACATTTGTACGAAATGCAAACAAAGATGAATGATTGCTTTTGCTGATGGACATAAGTAGATTTAGAGTTTCAATGGTGTTTAAATTTTGTTTTATTTTAATTAATATACTAGGTTGTTTAGCAACATATATTAGTTTCATCATCAATATATCCAAATATGTGCCTTGAACCAAAAGTGGAGCACTGCTAATTAGAAATGATAGGAGGTACTCTTTATTGTGAAACTCGACCCAATTTATTATCATTCAGAAATGCAAATGAAGAAGAAGGGACTCCATTGTTTGTTGGAATTGAATGAATTCATGTTTATATGAGGTTCATGGGCATCGTATTTATAATAAATATAGTCATTAATAAAGAGAAAAGATAATTTTCATGGGTCATTGCATGAAAAAATAGTCCATCTAACAATTAGCAGAGCCTAATTAGCTTGAAGGTGATAAGAAAGTCTCATTATTTAGGAATTAAACAACTTCACATTAGTACGAAATGCAAACCGAGATGGATGATTGCTTTTGCTGATGGAAGTAAGTAGATTTAAAGTTTCAATGGTGTTTAAATGTGTTTGATTTAATTAATATACTAGGATGTTTAGCCACATATATTAATTTTAGCATCAATATATGCAAATATGTTCTCCGAACCAAAAGTGGAGCACCGCTAATTAGAAATGATAGGAGGTGCTCTTTATTGTAAAATACAACCAATTATTATCAATAAGAAATGCAAATCAAGAAGAAGGACTCCATTGTTTGTTGGAATTGAATGAATTCATGTTATATGAGGTTCAAGGGCATCGTATTTATAATAAATATAGTCGTTAATAAAGACAAAAGATAATTTCATGGTCATTGCATGAAAAATAGTCCATCTAACCATTAGCAGAGCCTAATTAGCTTGAGGTGATAAGAAAGACTCATTATTTAGGAATTAAATAACTGCACATTAGTACAAAATGCAAACCAAGATGGATGATTGCTTTTGCTAATGGAAGGAAGTGGATTTAGAGTGTCAATAGTGTTTAGGTTTGACTGATTCAATTAATATTCTACGTGGTTTTGCGACATATGTTAATTTCACCATCAATGTATCAAAATGAGTTCTTGGAATCAAAAGAGGAGCCCTGCTAATTAGAAATGATAGGAGGTGCTCTTTATTGTGAAACTCAACCAATTATTATCAATAAGAAATGCAAATCAAGAAGAAGGACTCTATTGTTTGTTGGAATTGAATGAATTCATGTTTTATATGAGGTTCATGGGCATCGTATTTATAATAAATATAGTTGTTAATAAAGACAAAAGATAATTTTCATGGTCATTGCATGAAAAATAGTCCATCTAACAATTAGCAGAGCGTAATTGGCATGAGGTGATAAGAAAGTCTCATTATTTAGGAATTAAATAACTACACATTAGTACGAAATGCAAACCATGATGGATTATAGCTTTTGCTGATGGAAGTAAGTAGATTTAGTGTTTCAATAGTGTTTAGGTTTGACTGATTCAATTAATATTCTAGGTGGTTTTGCCACATATGTTAATCTCATCATCAATGTATCAAAATGTGTTCTTGGAATTAAAAGAGGAGCCCTGCTAACTAGAAATGATAGGAGGTGCTCTATATTGTGAAACCCAACCAATTATTATCAATAAGAAATGCAAATTAAGAAGGACTCCATTGTTTGTTGGAATTGAATGAATTCATGTTATATGAGGTTCATGGGCATCGTTTTTATAATAAATATAGTCGTTAATAAAGACAAAAGATAATTTTGTGGTCATTTCATGAAACATAGTCCTTGTAACGATGAGCGGAGCCTAATTAGCTTGAGGTGATAAGAAAGTCTCATTATTTAGGAATTACATAACTTCACATTAGTACGAAATGCAAGCCAAGATGGATGATTGCTTTTGCTGATGGTTGTAAATAGATTTAGAGTTTCAATAGTGTTTAGATTTGGCTAATTGAATTAATATTCTAGGTGGCTTTGCCTCATATGTTAATTTCATCATCAATGTATCAAAATATGTTCTTGGAATCAAAAGAGGAGCCATGCTAACTAGAAATGATAGGAGGTGCTCTTTATTGTGAAACTCAACCAATTATTATCAATAAGAAATGCAAATCAAGAAGAAGGACTCCATTGTTTTTTGGAATTGAATGAATTCATTTTATATGAGGTTCATGGGCATCGTTTTTATAATAAATATAGTCGTTAATAAAGACAAAAGATAATTTTGTGGTCATTTCATGAAAACTAGTTCTTGTAACGCTGAGCGGAGCCTAATTAGCTTGAGGTGATAAGAAAGTCTCGTTATTTTGGAATTAAACAACTTCACATTAGTACGAAATGCAAACCAAGATGAATGATTGCTTTTGCTGATGGAAGTAATTAGATTTAGAGTTTCAATAGTGTTTAGGTTTGACTGATTCATTTAATATTCTAGGTGGTTTTGCCACATATGTTAACTTCATCATCAATGTATCAAAATGTGTTCTTGGAATCCAAAGAGGAGCCATGCTAACTAGAAATGATAGGAGGTGCTCTTTATTGTGATACTCAACCAATTATTATTAATAAGAAATGCAAATCAAGAAGAAGGACTCCATTGTTTGTTGGAATTGAATGAATTCATGTTTTATGAGTTTCATGGGCATCGTATGTATAATAAATATAGTTGTTAATAAAGACAAAAGATAATTTCATGGTCATTGCATGAAAAATAGTCCATCTAACGATTAGTAGAGCCTAATTGGCTTGAGGTGATAAGAAAGTCTCATTATTTAGGAATTAAATAACCGAACATTAGTACGAAATGCAAACAAAGATGGATGATTGCTTTTGCTAAAGGAAGTAAGTAGATTTAGAGTTTCAATAGTGTTTAGGTTTGACTGATTCAATTAATATTCTAGGTGGTTTTGCCACATATGTTAATTTCATCATCAACGTATCAAAATGTGTTCTGGGAATCAAAAGAGGAGCCCTGCTAACTAGAAATGATAGGAGGTCCACTACATTGTGAAACTCAACCAATTATTATCAATAAGAAATGCAAATGACGAAGAAGGACTCCATTATTTGTTGGAATTGAATGAATTCATGTTATATGAGGTTCATGGGCATCGTTTTTATAATAAATATAGTCGTTAATAAAGACAAAAGATAATTTTGTGGTCATTTCATGAAACATAGTCCATTTAACAATTAGGAGAGCCTAATTAGCTTGAGGTGATAAGAAAGTCTCATTATTTAGAAATTAAATAACTGCACATTAGTACGAAATGCAAATCAAGATGGATGATTGCTTTTGCTAATGGAAGTAAGCAGATTTAGTGTTTCAATAATGTTTAGGTTTGACTGATTCAATTAATATTCTAGGTGGTTTTGCCACATATGTTAATTTCATCATCAATGTATCAAAATGTGTTCTTGAAATCAAAAGAGGAGCCCTGTTAACTAGAAATGATAGGAGGTGCTCTTTATTGTGAAACTCACCCAATTCTTATCAATAAGAAATGCAAATCAAGAAGAAGGACTCCATTGTTTGTTGGAATTGAATGAATTCATGTTATATGAGGTTCATGGGCATCGTTTTTATAATAAATATAGTCGTTAATAAAGGGAAAAGATAATTTTGGGGTCATTTCATGAAACATAGTCCTTGTAACGATGAGCGGAGCCTAATTAGCTTGAGGTGATAAGAAAGTCTCATTATTTAGGAATTAAACAACTACACATTTGTACGAAATGCAAACCATGATGAATGATTGCTTTTGCTAATGGATGTAAGTAGATTTAGAGTTTCAATGGTGTTTAAATTTGTTTTATTTAATTAATATACTAGGTTGTTTAGCCACATATTAATTTCATCGTCAATATATCCAAATATGTTCTTCGAACCAAAAGTGGAGCACTGCTAATTAGAAATGATAGGAGGTGCTCTTTATTGTGAAACTCAACCAATTATTATCAATAAGAAATGCAAATCAAGAAGAAGGACTCCATTGTTTGTTGGAATTGAATGAATTCATGTTATATGAGGTTCATGGGCATCGTATTTATAATAAATATAGTTGTTAATAAAGACAAAAGATAATTTCATGGTCATTGCATGAAAAATAGTCCATCTAACAATTAGCAGAGCGTAATTGGCTTGAGGTGATAAGAAAGTCTCATTATTTAGGAATTAAATAACTACACAGTAGTACGAAATGCAAACCAAGATGGATTATAGCTTTTGCTGATGGAAGTAAGTAGATTTAGTGTTTCAATAGTGTTTAGGTTTGACTGATTCAATTAATATTCTAGGTGGTTTTGCCACATATGTTAATCTCATCATCAATGTATCAAAATGTGTTCTTGGAATGAAAAGAGGAGCCCTTGCTAACTAGAAATGATAGGAGGTGCTCTATATTGTGAAACCCAACCAATTATTATCAATAAGAAATGCAAATTAAGAAGGACTCCATTGTTTGTTGGAATTGAATGAATTCATGTTATATGAGGTTCATGGGCATCGTTTTTATAATAAATATAGTCCTTAATAAAGGGAAAAGATAATTTTGGGGTCATTTCATGAAACATAGTCCTTGTAACGATGAGCGGAGCCTAATTAGCTTGAGGTGATAAGAAAGTCTCATTATTTAGGAATTAAACAACTTCACATTTGTACGAAATGCAAACAAAGATGAATGATTGCTTTTGCTGATGGACATAAGTAGATTTAGAGTTTCAATGGTGTTTAAATTTGTTTTATTTAATTAATATACTAGGTTGTTTAGCAACATATATTAATTTCATCATCAATATATCCAAATATGTGCCTTGAACCAAAAGTGGAGCACTGCTAATTAGAAATGATAGGAGGTACTCTTTATTGTGAAACTCAACCAATTATTATCATTCAGAAATGCAAATGAAGAAGAAGGACTCCATTGTTTGTTGGAATTGAATGAATTAAAGTTATATGAGGTTCATGGGCATCGTATTTATAATAAATATAGTCATTAATAAAGAGAAAAGATAATTTCATGGTCATTGCATGAAAAATAGTCCATCTAACAATTAGCAGAGCCTAATTAGCTTGAGGTGATAAGAAAGTCTCATTATTTAGGAATTAAACAACTTCACATTAGTACGAAATGCAAACCGAGATGGATGATTGCTTTTGCAGATGGAAGTAAGTAGATTTAGAGTTTCAATGGTGTTTAAATGTGTTTGATTTAATTAATATACTAGGATGTTTAGCCACATATATTAATTTTAGCATAAATATATGCAAATATGTTCTCCGAACCAAAAGTGGAGCACCGCTAATTAGAAATGATAGGAGGTGCTCTTTATTGTGAAATACAACCAATTATTATCAATAAGAAATGCAAATCAAGAAGAAGGACTCCATTGTTTGTTGGAATTGAATGAATTCATGTTATATGAGGTTCATGGGCATCGTATTTATAATAAATATAGTCGTTAATAAAGACAAAAGCTAATTTCATGGTCATTGCATGAAAAATAGTCCATCTAACCATTAGCAGAGCCTAATTAGCTTGAGGTGATAAGAAAGACTCATTATTTAGGAATTAAATAACTGCACATTAGTACGAAATGCAAACCAAGATGGATGATTGCTTTTGCTAATGGAAGGAAGTGGATTTAAAGTGTCAATAGTGTTTAGGTTTGACTGATTCAATTAATATTCTACGTGGTTTTGCGACATATGTTAATTTCACCATCAATGTATCAAAATGTGTTCTTGGAATCAAAAGAGGAGCCCTGCTAATTAGAAATGATAGGAGGTGCTCTTTATTGTGAAACTCAACCAATTATTATCAATAAAAAATGCAAATCAAGAAGAAGGACTCCATTGTTTGTTGGAATTGAATGAATTCATGTTATATGAGGTTCATGGGCATCGTATTTATAATAAATATAGTTGTTAATAAAGACAAAAGATAATTTCATGGTCATTGCATGAAAAATAGTCCATCTAACAATTAGCAGAGCATAATTGGCATGAGGTGATAAGAAAGTCTCATTATTTAGGAATTAAATAACTACACATTAGTACAAAATGCAAACCAAGATGGATTATAGCTTTTGCTGATGGAAGTAAGTAGATTTAGTGTTTCAATAGTGTTTAGGTTTGACTGATTCAATTAATATTCTAGGTGGTTTTGCCACATATGTTAATCTCATCATCAATGTATCAAAATGTGTTCTTGGAATTAAAAGAGGAGCCCTGCTAACTAGAAATGATAGGAGGTGCTCTATATTGTGAAACCCAACCAATTATTATAAATAAGAAATGCAAATTAAGAAGGACTCCATTGTTTGTTGGAATTGAATGAATTCATGTTATATGAGGTTCATGGGCATCGTTTTTATAATAAATATAGTCATTAATAAAGACAAAAGATAATTTGTGGTCATTTCATGTAACATAGTCCTTGTAACGATGAGCGGAGCCTAATTAGCTTGAGGTGATAAGAAAGTCTCATTATTTAGGAATTAAATACCTGCACATTAGTACAAAATGTAAACCAAGATGGATCATTGCTTTTGCTAATGGAAGTAAGTAGATTTAGAGTTTCAATAGTATTTAGGTTTGATTGATTCAATGAATATTCTAGGTGGTTTTGCCACATATGTTAATTTCATCATCAATGTATCAAAATGTGTTCTTGGAATCAAAAGAGGTGCCCTGCTAATTAGAAATGATTGGAGGTGCTCTTTATTGTGAAACTCAACCAATTATTATCAATAAGAAATGCAAATCAAGAAGAAGGACTCCATTGTTTGTTGGAATTGAATGAATTCATGTTATATGAGGTTCATGGGCATCGTATGTATAATAAATATAGTTGTTAATAAAGACAAAAGATAATTTCATGGTCATTGCATGAAAAATAGTCCATCTAACGATTAGTAGAGCCTAATTGGCTTGAGGTGATAAGAGAGTCTCATTATTTAGGAATTAAATAACTGAACATTAGTACGAAATGCAAACCAAGATGGATGATTGCTTTTTCTAATGGAAGTAAGTAGATTTAGAGTTTCAATAGTGTTTAGGTTTGACTGATTCAATTAATATTCTAGGTGGTTTTGCCACATATGTTAATTTCATCATCAATGTATCAAAATGTGTTCTTGGAATCAAAAGAGGAGCCCTGCTCACTAGAAATGACAGGAGGATCACTATATTGTGAAACTCAACCAATTATTATCAATAAGAAATGCAAATGAAGAAGAAGGACTCCATTGTTTGTTGGAATTGAATGAATTCATGTTATATGAGGTTCATGGGCATCGTTTTTATAATAAATATAGTCGTTAATAAAGACAAAAGATAATTTTGTGGTCATTTCATGAAACATAGTCCTTGTAACGATGAGCGGAGCCTAATTAGCTTGAGGTGATAAGAAAGTCTCATTATTTAGGAATTAAACAACTTCACATTTGTACGAAATGCAAACAAAGATGAATGATTGCTTTTGCTGATGGACATAAGTAGATTTAGAGTTTCAATGGTGTTTAAATTTGTTTTATTTAATTAATATACTAGGTTGTTTAGCAACATATATATTAATTTCATCATCAATATATCCAAATATGTGCCTTGAACCAAAAGTGGAGCACTGCTAATTAGAAATGATAGGAGGTACTCTTTATTGTGAAACTCGACCAATTATTATCATTCAGAAATGCAAATGAAGAAGAAGGACTCCATTGTTTGTTGGAATTGAATGAATTCATGTTATATGAGGTTCATGGGCATCGTATTTATAATAAATATAGTCATTAATAAAGAGAAAAGATAATTTCATGGTCATTGCATGAAAAATAGTCCATCTAACAATTAGCAGAGCCTAATTAGCTTGAGGTGATAAGAAAGTCTCATTATTTAGGACTTAAACAACTTCACATTAGTACGAAATGCAAACCGAGATGGATGATTGCTTTTGTTGAAGTAAGGAAGTAAGTAGATTTAATTTAATTAATATACTAGGATGTTTAGCCACATATATTAATTTTAGCATCAATATATGCAAATATGTTCTCCGAACCAACAGTGGAGCACCGCTAATTAGAAATGATAGGTGGTGCTCTTTATTGTGAAATACAACCAATTATTATCAATAAGAAATGCAAATCAAGAAGGACTCCATTGTTTGTTGGAATTGAATGAATTCATGTTATATGAGGTTCATGGGCATCGTATTTATAATAAATATAGTCGTTAATAAAGACAAAAGATAATTTCATGGTCATTGCATGAAAAATAGTCCATCTAACCATTAGCAAAGCCTAATTAGCTTGAGGTGATAAGAAAGACTCATTATTTAGGAATTAAATAACTGCACATTAGTACGAAATGCAAACCAAGATGGATGATTGCTTTTGCTAATGGAAGGAAGTGGATTTAGAGTGTCAATAGTGTTTAGGTTTGACTGATTCAATTAATATTCTACGTGGTTTTGCGACATATGTTAATTTCACCATCAATGTATCAAAATGTGTTCTTGGAATCAAAAGAGGAGCCCTGCTAACTAGAAATGATAGGAGGTGCTCTTTATTGTGAAACTCAACCAATTATTATCAATAAGAAATGCAAATTAAGAAGAAGGACTCCATTGTTTGTTGGAATTGAATGAATTCATGTTATATGAGGTTCATGGGCATCGTTTTTATAATAAATATAGTCGTTAATAAGGACAAAAGATAATTTCAAGGTCATTGCACGAAAAATAGTCCATGTAATGATTAGAAGAGCCTAATTAGCTTGAGGTGATAAGAAAGTCACATTATTTAGGAATTAAATAATTGCACATTAGTACGAAATGCAAACCAAGATTGATGATTGCTTTTGCTAATGGAAGTAAATAGATTTAGAGTTTCAATAATGTTTAGGTTTGACTGATTCAATTAATATTCTAGGTGGTTTTTGCCACATATGTTAAATTTCATCATCAATGTATCAAAAATGTGTTCTTGCAATCAAAAGAGGAGCCCTGCTAACTAGAAATCATAGGAGGTGCTCTATGATGGAAGTAAGTAGATTTAGAGTTTCAATGGTGTTTAAATTTGTTTGATTTAATTAATATACTAGGATGTTTAGCCACATATATTAATTTTAGCATCAATATATGCAAATATGTTGTCCGAACCAAAAGTGGAGCACTGCTAACTAGAAATGATAGGAGGTGCTCTTTATTGTGAAACTCGACCAATTATTATCATTCAGAAATGCAAATGAAGAAGAAGGACTCCATTGTTTGTTGGAATTGAATGAATTCATGTTATATGAGGTTCATGGGCATCGTATTTATAATAAATATAGTCATTAATAAAGAGAAAAGATAATTTCATGGTCATTGCATGAAAAATAGTCCATCTAACAATTAGCAGAGCCTAATTAGCTTGAGGTGATAAGAAAGTCTCATTATTTAGGACTTAAACAACTTCACATTAGTACGAAATGCAAACCGAGATGGATGATTGCTTTTGTTGATGGAAGTAAGTAGATTTAATTAATATACTAGGATGTTTAGCCACATATATTAATTTTAGCATCAATATATGCAAATATGTTCTCCGAACCAACAGTGGAGCACCGCTAATTAGAAATGATAGGTGGTGCTCTTTATTGTGAAATACAACCAATTATTATCAATAAGAAATGCAAATCAAGAAGGACTCCATTGTTTGTTGGAATTGAATGAATTCATGTTATATGAGGTTCATGGGCATCGTATTTATAATAAATATAGTCGTTAATAAAGACAAAAGATAATTTCATGGTCATTGCATGAAAAATAGTCCATCTAACCATTAGCAGAGCCTAATTAGCTTGAGGTGATAAGAAAGACTCATTATTTAGGAATTAAATAACTGCACATTAGTACGAAATGCAAACCAAGATGGATGATTGCTTTTGCTAATGGAAGGAAGTGGATTTAGAGTGTCAATAGTGTTTAGGTTTGACTGATTCAATTAATATTCTACGTGGTTTTGCGACATATGTTAATTTCACCATCAATGTATCAAAATGTGTTCTTGGAATCAAAAGAGGAGCCCTGCTAACTAGAAATGATAGGAGGTGCTCTTTATTGTGAAACTCAACCAATTATTATCAATAAGAAATGCAAATTAAGAAGAAGGACTCCATTGTTTGTTGGAATTGAATGAATTCATGTTATATGAGGTTCATGGGCATCGTTTTTATAATAAATATAGTCGTTAATAAGGACAAAAGATAATTTCAAGGTCATTGCACGAAAAATAGTCCATGTAATGATTAGAAGAGCCTAATTAGCTTGAGGTGATAAGAAAGTCACATTATTTAGGAATTAAATAACTGCACATTAGTACGAAATGCAAACCAAGATTGATGATTGCTTTTGCTAATGGAAGTAAATAGATTTAGAGTTTCAATAATGTTTAGGTTTGACTGATTCAATTAATATTCTAGGTGGTTTTGCCACATATGTTAATTTCATCATCAATGTATCAAAATGTGTTCTTGCAATCAAAAGAGGAGCCCTGCTAACTAGAAATCATAGGAGGTGCTCTATGATGGAAGTAAGTAGATTTAGAGTTTCAATGGTGTTTAAATTTGTTTGATTTAATTAATATACTAGGATGTTTAGCCACATATATTAATTTTAGCATCAATATATGCAAATATGTTGTCCGAACCAAAAGTGGAGCACTGCTAACTAGAAATGATAGGAGGTGCTCTTTATTGTGAAACACAACCAATTATTATCAATAAGAAATGCAAATGAAGAAGAAGGACTCCATTGTTTGTTGGAATTGAATGAATTCATGTTATATGAGGTTCATGGGCATGGTTTTTATAATAAATATAGTCGTTAATAAAGACAAAAGATAATTTTGCGGTCATTTCATCAAACATAGTCCTTGTAACGATGAGCGGAGCCGAATTAGCTTGAGGTGATAGAAAGTCTCATTATTTAGGAATTTAACAACTTCACATTTGTACGAAATGCAAACCAAGATGAATGATTGCTTTTGCTCATAGAAGTAAGTAGATTTAGAGTTTCAATGGTGTTTAAATTTGTTTTATTTAATTAATATACTAGGTTGTTTAGCCACATATTAATTTCATCATCAATATGTCCAAATATGTGCTTCGAACCAAAAGTGGAGCACTGCTAATTAGAAATGATAGGAGGTACTCTTTATTGTGAAACTCAACCAATTATTATCAATAAGAAATGCAAATCAAGATGAATGACTCCATTGTTTGTTGGAATTGAATGAATTCATGTTATATGAGGTTCATGGGCATCGTATTTATAATAAATATAGTTGTTAATAAAGACAAAAGATAATTTCATGGTCATTGCATGAAAAATAGTCCATCTAACGATTAGCAGAGCCTAATTGGATTGAGGTGATGAGAAAGTCTCATTATTTAGGAATTAAATAACTGAACATTAGTACGAAATGCAAACCAAGATGGATGATTGCTTTTACTAATGGAAGTAAGTAGATTTAGTGTTTCAATAATGTTGAGGTTTGACTGATTCAATTAATATTCTAGGTGGTTTTGCCACATATGTTAATTTCATCATCAAGGTATCAAAATGAGTTCATGGAATCAAAAGAGGAGCCCTGCTAACTAGAAATGATAGGAGGTGCTCTATATTGTGAAACTCAACCAATTATTATCAATAAGAAATGCAAATGAAGAAGAAGGACTCCATTGTTTGTTGGAATTGAATGAATTCATGTTATATGATGTTCATGGGCACCGTTTTTATAATAAATATAGTCGTTAATAAAGACAAAAGATAATTTTGTGGTCATTTCATGAAACATAGTCCTTGTAACGATGAGCGGAGCCTAATTAGCTTGAGGTGATAAGAAAGTCTCATTATTTAGGAATTAAACAACGTCACATTTGTACGAAATGCAAACCAAGATGAATGATTGCTTTTGCTGATGGAAGTAAGTAGATTTAGAGTTTCAATGGTGTTTAGATTTGTTTTATTTAATTAATATACTAGGTTGTTTAGCCACATATTAATTTCATCATCAATATATGCAAATATGTGCTTCGAACCAAAAGTGGAGCACTGGTAATTCGAAATGATAGGAGGTACTCTTTATCGTGAAACTCAACCAATTATTATCAATAAGAAATGCAAATCAAGAAGAAGGACTCCATTGTTTGTTGGAATTGAATGAATTCATGTTATGTGAGGTTCATGGGCATCATTTTTACAATATATATAGTCGTTAATAAAGATAAAAGATAATTTCATGGACATTGTATGAAAAATAGTCCTTGTAACGATGAGCGGAGCCTAATTAGCTTGAGGTGAAAAGAAAGTCTCATTATTTAGGAATTAAACAACTTCAGATTAGTACATAATGCCAACCAAGATGAATGATTGCTTTTGCTGATGGAAGTAAGTAGATTTAGAGTTTCAATGGTGTTTAAATTTGTTTGATTTAATTAATATACTAGGATGTTTAGCCACATATATTAATTTTAGCATCAATATATGCAAATATGTTGTCCGAACCAAAAGTGGAGCACTGCTAACTAGAAATGATAGGAGGTGCTCTTTATTGTGAAACACAACCAATTATTATCAATAAGAAATGCAAATGAAGAAGAAGGACTCCATTGTTTGTTGGAATTGAATGAATTCATGTTATATGAGGTTCATGGGCATCGTATTTATAATAAATATAGTCGTTAATAAAGACAAAAGATAATCTCATGGTCATTGCATGAAAAATAGTCCATCTAACAATTAGCAGAGCCTAATTAGCTTGAGGTGATAAAAAAGTTTCATTATTTAGGAATTAAATAACTGTACATTAGTATGAAATGCAAACCAAGATGGATGATTGCTTTTGCTAATGGAAGGAAGTGGATTTAGAGTGTCAATAGTGTTTAGGTTTGACTGATTCAATTAATATTCTAGGTCGTTTTGCCACATATGTTAATTTCATCATCAATGTATCAAAATGTGTTCTTGGAATCAAAAGAGGAGCCCTGCTAACTAGAAATGATAGGAGGTGCTCTTTATTGTGAAACTCAACTAATTATTATCAATAAGAAATGCAAATCAAGAAGAAGGACTCCATTGTTTGTTGGAATTGAATGAATTCATGTTATATGAGGTTCATGGGCATCGTTTTTATAATAAATATAGTCGTTAATAAAGACAAAAGATAATTTCATGGTCATTGCACGAAAAATAGTCCATCTAATGATTAGCGGAGCCTAATTAGCTTGAGGTGATAAGAAAGTCTCATTATTTAGGAATTAAATAACTGCACATTAGTACAAAATGCAAACCAAGATGGATCATTGCTTTTGCTAATGGAAGTTGTTAGAGATTGAAAGAGTAAATGTTGGAGATTGAAAGAGTAATAATCCTTCTTATTCTGAATAATACATTAGACAATAGCTTTATAGATGCTAGACCTAGTAAAAAAGGAAAGTAATAAAAGGTAAAAATACATCAAATCCCATAACTTATGGGACCTTAAAAAACCTACCTAAATTAGTTTATTCCTAAAGATATATTCTAAAAATAGCTAACTATGCACAACATAAGCCACTAATCACGTTTTCCTACACTCCCCCTCAAGCTGGTGAATAGGCATTTTCCATTCCCAGCTTGGATATTATATTTTGAAACACCAAACTGGTTAACCCTTTGGTGAGTACATCTGCAAGCTGGCTGTATGTAGGCATGTAAGGGGTACAAATCAACCCGCTCTCCATGTGTTCTTTGATAAAGTGTCTGTCGACTTCAATGTGCTTTGTTCGATCATGTTGTACTGGGTTGTGAGCTATGCTGATTGCAGACTTGTTGTCACAATAGAGTCTTATTGAGCCATCCCATTTAATCCTCAAGTCTTCTAGAATGATTTTTAACCAAAGTACTTCACACACACCTTGAGCCATTGCTCGAAATTCTGCTTCTGCACTAGACCTGGCCACTACATTTTGTTTTTTACTCCTCCATGTCACAAGGTTTCCACCAAGGAAGGTGCAATATCCAGTGGTTGACTTTCTGTCAACAATTGACCCAGCATAATCAGCATCTGTGTATGTCTCAAGTACTAAACCTCCGTTCCTTTTGAATAAAATACCTTTTCCTGGTACTTCCTTAAGGTACTGTAATACTCGATAAGCTGCTTGTAGATGAACTTCCTTTGGGTTATGCATGAATTGGCTAATCACACTAACTGCATATGTTATATCTGGTTGAGTGTGAGACAAATAAATAAGTCTTCCTACAAGGCGTTGATATGTTGCCTTGTCTACCGCAACATCCTCCTCTGCTTTTCCAAGTTTGACATTCTGATCTATTGGAGTACTTGCTGGTTTGCATGCTGTCGTGCCTGTTTCCTTTAGGAGATCCGTGACATACTTTTGTTGGGAGATAAAAATGCCTTGCTTAGAGTGAGCAACCTCAATCCCAAGAAAATATTTGAGCCTTCCTAACACCTTGATCTCAAATTCCTTGCCCAAACAATGACTCAAGATTTGTTTTTCTTTGTCATCATCTCCTGTCACTATTATGTCATCAACATAAACCAAGAGAGCTGTGACTCCCCCTGACCTTAAGTGTTTAATGAACAATGTATGATCCCCTCGGCTTTGTTTGTATCCCATAGCTATCATAACTCTAGCAAATCGTCCGAACCATGCTCGTGGTGATTGTTTTAGACCATATAAGGCTTTCTTTAATGTACACACAGTTTGAGAATCCAAGTTCTTCCTATAACCTGGTGGGACCTCCATATAAATTTCTTCCTCTAGTTCTCCATGCAAGAATGCATTTTTTACATCGAACTGCTGTAATTCCCAACCATAGTTAGCTGCCAACGACAATAAAACTCTAACAGTATTCATTTTTGCAACTGGTGCAAAAGTTTCCAGATAATCAATTCCATAGTTTTGAGTATATCCTTTGGCTACTAACCTTGCTTTGTATCTTTCTATTGATCCATCTGCTCTATACTTTATTGTATACACCCATTTACACCCTACAGGCTTCTTTCCCACTGGTAACTTTACCAACTCCCAGGTTTTATTTTTCTCAAGTGCCTCCATTTCCACATTCATAGCTTGTTTCCATTTCTCGTTGGACAACGCCTCGGATAATGGTGTTTAAGCTAACAAGGAAGGATCGATGAGATGGTGAAAATTTCTTAAAAGACATAAAGTGTGCAAGAGGATATAAAGGTTGTTTTGTACACTCTCTTGTTACTTTCCTAATAGCAATGGGAAGATCCTGGTCATCCCTACTCATATGAAATTCAGTTTCATTTTGCAATGTAGGATTAGGTTGTTTTGTGCACTCCCTTGTTGCTTTCCTAATAGCAATGGGAAGATCTTGGTCATCCTTACTCATATGAAATTCAGTTTCATTTTGCAATGTAGGATTAGATATTGTTACCTCATTCTCAGGACTTGGGTTGGACTCTTGGACCTGCATAATTCAGGAACGATCATCTTCTTCCTTGTGAACACCTTGCCCTTGCCAAAACTTACATTCTCAGGTGCAGAATCTGTTTTTTCTTGAGGATTTTCAGACATATGGTTTGGTTCATTTTCAACTATGTGTTTAGGAAGATTTTCAGGCACACAGTTTGGTATAATGGGACAAGATGAACTGGATGGTTTACACATGGACAGTGGTGATAGATCAAGTAAAACATCCTCATCCTTATTTTCTATTGTTAAATTCTCCCCCTGAAAATAAGGATGGGTGAAGTAAGACTCATGTTCATTGAAAGTGACATCTATTGAGACATAAAACTTCCTTGATGGAGGATGGTAGCACTTATACCCCTTTTGAGTTGAGGAATACCCCACAAAGATACATTTTATTGCCCTTGGATCTAATTTCCCTTTAGTTGGACAGTGAACATGAACAAATGATACACACCCAAATATTCTAGGAACAAGGTTATTTGTAGTTTGTAGGTCAGGGTAGAATGTGGGAGAGTATTTCCATAGGACTTTTGAATCCCAAAACTCTAGATGGCAAACGATTTATGAGATGGGCAGCAGTGAGAACTGCTTCCCCCCCAAAAATTTTTAGGCACATTGTTTTGGAACATAAAGGCTCGGGTTTTTTCAAGAAGGTGACCATTTTTCCTTTCTGCTACTCCATTTTGTTGTGGGGTATTGACACAAGATGATTCATGTACTATACCTTCCTTTTGAAAATATGGAGTTAGGGTTTGATTGAAATATTCCCTAGCATTATCTGACCTAAACCTTTTGATATTGATTCCAAATTGATTTTTGACCATGGAGAAAAAATTTGGGAGAACGGTAATAACATCTGATTTATGCTTGAGTAGAAAAATCCAGGCAACACGAGTACAATCATCAATAAATGAAACAAACCATCTTGCTCCAGAAATATTAGGAATAGACGTAGGACCCCAAATATCACTATGAACAAGATAGAAAGGAACATAACTCTTTTTGTTACTGGCTGGAATTGGTATACGCTTATGTTTAGCAAGTTCACATACCTCACAATGAAAGGTTTCAACATTTAGATTTTTAAACAAAGAAGGAAACAAAATTTCAATAATTCTAAAAGATGGATGTCCAAGTCGGCGACGATGGAGCCAAACTTTCTCTTTATTGGATGAAAGATTTTCTGACATAAAAGAATGGGATAATCTGCCCTTAGTAATGTTTAACTGACTTGGTGTTTCAAGGTAGTAGAGACCATACCGTTCTTTAGCATGTCCAATCATCTTCCCCGAATCCTTGTCCTGAAATTCACAATAGTCGTGATGAAAAACCACATTGCAGTATAAATCTTGAGTAAGTTTTTGTATAGAAATCAAATTTGTGGACAGTTTAGGGACATGGAAGACATTTTTTAGCACCAGTGATGGACCTATTTTAACATTCCCTACACCGGCTACAGTGGTCACCGAACCGTCTGCTGTGGCTATTTTCCTACTGCTTGGACACGGGGAATACGTGGAAAAAATATTTGGTAAGTGAGTCATATGGTCAGTAGCTCCTGAGTCCATGACCCAGGAGTTGGCAAAGGTTGTACCTGAAACGTTTAACCCAATGGAGAATGGAAACTCACCTGAATATGCCAAAGAACAGGTACCTGAGGGTGTTTCAAGGTTGTTGATAAGTGATCCTGTCCCTGCAACCTCAGACATCTTTTATGAAAAAAAATAACAATTCTAGGCAATTAAGGCCATCCACGTGAAGTAGGGATCACCAGCAATAAAGGCTAGCAATCTGTTTTGATGTCAAAGAAAAGAAAAGAAAATAGAAGGAAGAAGACTAAGAAGAACAAAGGCTCTGATACCATGTTGGAGATTGAAAGAGTAAATGTTGGAGATTGAAAGAGTAATAATCCTTCTTATTCTGAATAATACATTAGACAATAGCTTTATAGATGCTAGACCTAGTAAAAAAGGAAAGTAATAAAAGGTAAAAACATATCAAATCCCATAACTTATGGGACCCTAAAAAACCTACCTAAATTAGTTTATTCCTAAAAATATATTCTAAAAATAGCTAACTATGCACAACATAAGCCACTAATCACATTTTCCTACAGAAGTAAGTAGATTTAGAGTTTCAATAGTGTTTAGGTTTGACTGATTCAATGAATATTCTAGGTGGTTTTGCCACATATGTTAATTTCATCATCAATGTATCAAAATGTGTTCTTGGAATCAAAAGAGGTGCCCTGCTAACTAGAAATGATAGGAGGTGCTCTTTATTGTGAAACTCAACCAATTATTATAGATAAGAAATGCAAATCAAGAAGAAGGACTCCATTGTTTGTTGGAATTGAATGAATTCATGTTATATGAGGTTCATGGGCATCATATTTATAATAAATATAGTTGTTAATAAAGACAAAAGATAATTTCATGGTCATTGCATGAAAAATAGTCCATCTAACGATTAGTAGAGCCTAATTGGCTTGAGGTGATAAGAAAGTCTTATTATTTAGGAATTAAATAACTGAACATTAGTACGAAATGCAAACCAAGATGGATGATTGCTTTTACTAATGGAAGTAAGTAGATTTAGAGTTTCAATAGTGTTTAGGTTTGACTGATTCAATTAAAATTCTAGGTGGTTTTGCCACATATGTTAATTTCATCATCAATGTATCAAAATGTGTTCTTGGAATCAAAAGAGGACCCCTGCTAACTAGAAATGATAGGAGGTGCTCTATATTGTGAAACTCAACCAATTATTATCAATAAGAAATGCAAATGAAGAAGGACTCCATTGTTTGTTGGAATTGAATGAATTCATGTTATATGAGGTTCATGGGCAACGTTTTTATAATAAATATAGTCCTTAATAAAGACAAAAGATAATTTTGTGGTCATTTCATGAAACATAGTCCTTGTAACGATGAGTGGAGCCTCATTAGCTTGAGGTGATAAGCAAGTCTCATTATTTAGGAATTAAATAACTTCACATTTGTATGAAATGCAAACCAAGATGAATGATTGCTTTTGCTGATGGTTGTAAGTAGATTTAGAGTTTCAATGGTGTTTAAATTTGTTTTATTTAATTAATATACTAGGTTGTTTAGGAACATATATTAATTTCATCATCAATATATCCAAATATGTCCTTCGAACCAAAAGTGGAGCATTGCCAATTCGAAATGATAGGAGGTACTCTTTATTGTGAAACTCAACCAATTATTATCAATAAGAAATGCAAATCAAGAAGAAAAACTCCATTGTTTGTTGGAATTGAATGAATTCATGTTATATGAGGTTCATGGGCATCATTTTCATAATAAATATAGTTGTTAAAAAAGAAAAAAGATAATTTCATGGTCATTGTATGAAAAATAGTCCATCTAATGATTAGCGGAGCCTAAATAGCTTGAGGTGATAAGAAAGTCTCCTTATTTCGGAATTAAATAACTGCACATTAGTACGAAATGCACACCAAGATGGATGATTGCTTTTGCTAATGGAAGTAAGTAGATTTAGAGTGTCAATAGTGTTTAGGTTTGACTGATTCAATTAATATTCTAGGTGGTTTTGCCACATATGTTAATTTCATCATCAATGTATCAAAATGTGTTCTTGGAATCAAAAGAGGAGCCTTGCTAACTAGAAATGATACCAGGTGCTCTATATTGTGAAACTCAACCAATTATTATCAATAAGAAATGCAAATCAAGAAGAAGGACTCCATTGTTTGTGGGAATTGAATGAATTCATGTTATATGAGGTTCATGGGCAACGTTTTTATAATAAATATAGTCCTTAATAAAGACAAAAGATAATTTTGTGGTCATTTCATGAAACATAGTCCTTGTAACTATGAGCGGAGCCTCATTAGCTTGAGGTGATAAGCAAGTCTCATTATTTAGGAATTAAACAACGTCACATTTGTACGAAATGCAAACCAAGATGAATGATTGCTTTTGCTGATGGTTGTAAGTAGATTTAGAGTTTCAATGGTGTTTAAATTTGTTTTATTTAATTAATATACTAGTTTGTTTAGCAACATATATTAATTTCATCATCAATATATCCAAATATGTGCTTCGAACCACAAGTGGAGCATTGCTAATTCGAAATGATAGGAGGTACTCTTTATTGTGAAACTCAACCAATTATTATCAATAAGAAATTCAAATCAAGAAGAAAAATTCCTTTGTTTGTTGGAATTGAATGAATTCATGTTATATGAGGTTCATGGGCATCATTTTCATAATAAATATAGTCGTTAATAAAGAAAAAAGATAATTTCATGGTCATTGTATGAAAAATAGTCCATCTAATGATTAGCGGAGCCTAAATAGCTTGAGGTGATAAGAAAGTCTCCTTATTTCGGAATTAAATAACTGCACATTAGTACGAAATGCACACCAAGATGGATGATTGCTTTTGCTAATGGAAGTAAGTAGATTTAGAGTGTCAATAGTGTTTAGGTTTGACTGATTCAATTAATATTCTAGGTGGTTTTGCCACATAAGTTAATTTCATCATCAATGTATCAAAATGTGTTCTTGGAATCAAAAGAGGAGCCTTGCTTACTAGAAATGATAACAGGTGCTCTATATTGTGAAACTCAACCAATTATTATCAATAAGAAATGCAAATCAAGAAGAAGGATTCCATTGTTTGTGGGAATTGAATGAATTCATGTTATATGAGGTTCATGGGCATCGTTTTTATAATAAATATAGTCGTTAATAAAGACAAAAGATAATTTTGTGGTCATTTCATGAAACATAGTCCTTGTAACGATGAGCGGAGCCTAATTAGCTTGAGTTGATAAGAAAGTCTCATTATTTAGTAATTAAACAACTTCACATTTGTACGAAATGCAAACCAAGATGAATGATTGCTTTTGCTGATGGAAGTAAGTAGATTTAGAGTTTCAATGGTATTTAAATTTGTTTTATTTAATTAATATACTAGGTTGTTTAGCCATATATTAATTTCATCATCAATATATCCAAATATGTGCTTCGAACCAAAAGTGGGGCACTGCTAATTAGAAATGATAGGAGGTGCTCTTTATTGTGAAACTCAACCAATTATTATCAATAAGAAATGCAAATCAAGAAGGACTCCAATGTTTGTTGGAATTGAATGAATTCATGTTATATGAGGTTCATGGGCATCGTATTTATAATAAATATAGTTGTTAATAAAGACAAAAGATAATTTCATGGTCATTGCATGAAAAATAGTCCATCTAACGATTAGCAGAGCCTAATTGGCTTGAGGTGATAACAAAGTCTCATTATTTAGGAATTAAATAACTGCACATTATTACGAAATGCAAACCAAGATGGATTATAGCTTTTGCTAATGGAAGTAAGTAGATTTAGCGTGTCAATAGTGTTTAGGTTTGACTGATTCAATTAATATTCTAAGTGGTTTTGCCACATATGTTAATTTCATCATCCATGTATCAAAATGTGTTCTTGGAATCAAAAGAGGAGCCCTGCTAACTAAAAATGATAGGAGGTGCTCTTTATTGTGAAACTCAACCAATTATTATCACTAAGAAATGCAAATCAAGAAGAAGAACTCCATTGTTTGTTGGAATTGAATGAATTCATGTTATATGAGCTTCATGGGCATCGTATTCATAATAAATATAGTTGTTAATAAAGACAAAAGATAATTTCATGGTCATTGTAGGAAAAATAGTCCATCTAACAATTAGCAGAGCCTAATTGGCTTGAGGTGATAAGAAAGTCTCATTATTTAGGAATTAAATAACTGCACATTAGTACGAAATGCAAACCAAGATGGATGATTGCTTTTGCTAAAGGAAGTAAGCAGATTTAGTGTTTCAATAATGTTTAGGTTTGACTGATTCAATTAATATTCTAGGTGGTTTTGCCACATATGTTAATTTCATCATCAATGTATCAAAATGTGTTCTTGGAATCAAAAGAGTAGCCCTGCTGACTAGAAATGATAGGAGGTGCTCTTTATTGTGAAACTCAACTAATTATTATCAATAAGAAATGCAAATCAAGAAGGACTCCATTGTTTGTTGGAATTGAATGAATTCATGTTATATGAGGTTCATGGGCATCGTTTTTATAATAAATATAGTCGTTAATAAAGACAAAAGATAATTTCATGGTCATTGCACAAAAAATAGTCCATCTAATGATTAGCGAAGCCTAATTAGCTTGAGGTGATAAGAAAGTCCCATTATTTAGGAATTAAATAACTACACATTAGTACGAATTGCAAACCAAGATGGATTATTGCTTTTGCTAATGGAAGTAAATAGTTTTAGTGTTTCAATAGTGTTTAGGTTTGACTGATTCAATTAATATTCTAGGTGGTTTTGCCATATATGTTAGTTTCATCATCAATGTAACAAAATGTGTTCTTGGAATCAAAAGAGGAGCCTTGCTAACTAGAAATGATAGGAGGTGCTCTTTATTGTGAAATTCAACCAATTATTATCAATAAGAAATGCAAATAGAGAAGAAGGACTCCATTGTTTGTTGGAATTGAATGAATTCATGTTATATGAGGCTCTTGGGCATCATTTTTATAATAAATATAGTTGTTAATAAAGACAAAAGATAATTTTGTGGTTATTTCATGAAACATAGTCCTTGTAACGATGAGCGGAGCCTAATTAGCTTGAGGTGATAAGAAAGTCTCATTATTTAGGAATTAAACAACTTCACATTTGTACGAAATGGAAACAAAGATGAATGATTGCTTTTGCTGATGGAAGTAAGTAGATTTAGAGTTTCAATGGTGTTTAAATTTGTTTTATTTAATTAATATACTAGGTTGTTTAGCCACATATTAATTTCATCATCAATATATCCAAATATGTGCTTCGAACCAAAAGTGGAGCACTGCTAATTAGAAATGATAGGAGGTACTCTTTATTGTGAAACTCAACCAATTATTATCAATAAGAAATGCAAATCAAGAAGAAGGACTCCATTGTTTGTTGGAATTGAATGAATTCATGTTATATGACGTTCATGGGAATCATATTTATAATAAATATAGTTATTAATAAAGACAAAAGATAATTTCATGGTCATTGCATGAAAAATAGTCCATCTAACGATTAGCAGAGCCTAATTGGCTTGAGGTGATAAGAAAGTCTCATTATTTAGGAATTAAATAATTGCACATTAGTACGAAATGCAAACCAAGATGGATTATAGCTTTTGCTAATGGAAGTAAGTAGATTCAGTGTTTCAATAGTGTTTAGGTTTGACTGATTCATTTAATATTCTAGGTGGTTTTGCCACATATGTTAATTTCATCATCAATGTATCAAAATGTGTTCTTGGAATCAAAAGAGGAGCCCTGCTAACTAGAAATGTTAGGAGGTGCTCTTTATTGTCAAACTAAACCAATTATTATCAATAAGAAATGCAAATCAAGAAGAAGGACTCCATTGTTTGTTGGAATTGAATGAATTCATGTTATATGAGGTTCATGGGCATCGTATTTATAATAAATATAGTTGTTAATAAAGACAAAAGATAATTTCATGGTCATTGCATGAAAAATAGTCCATCTAACGATTAGCAGAGCCTAATTGGCTTGAGGTTATAAGAAAGTCTCATTATCTAGGAATTAAATAACTGCACATTAGTACGAAATGCAAACCAAGATGGATTATTGCTTTTGCTAATGGAAGTAAGTAGATTTACTGTTTCAATAGTGTTTAGGTTTGACTGATTCAATTAATATTCTAGGTGGTTTTGCCACATATGTTAATTTCATCATCAATGTATCAAAATGTGTTCTTGGAATCAAAAGAGGAGCCTTGCTAACTAGAAATGATAGGAGGTGCTCTTTATTGTGAAATTCAACCAATTATTATCACTAAGAAATGCAAATAAAGAAGAAGGAATCCATTGTTTATTGGAATTGAATGAATTCATGTTATATGAGGTTCATGGGCATCGTTTTTATAATAAATATAGTCGTTAATAAAGACAAAAGATAATTTTGTGGTCATTTCATGAAACATAGTCCTTGTAACGATGAGCGGAGCCTAATTAACTTGAGGTGATAAGAAAGTCTCATTATTTAGGAATTAAACAACTTCACATTTGTACGAAATGGAAACAAAGATGAATGATTGCTTTTGCTGATGGAAGTAAGTAGATTTCGAGTTTCAATGGTGTTTAAATTTGTTTTATTTAATTAATATACTAGGTTGTTTAGCCACATATTAATTTCATCATCAATATATCCAAATATGTGCTTCGAACCAAAAGTGGAGCACTGCTAATTCGAAATGATAGGAGGTACTCTTTATCGTGAAACTCAACCAATTATTATCAATAAGAAATGCAAATCAAGAAGGACTCCATTGTTTGTTGGAATTGAATGAATTCATGTTATGTGAGGTTCATGGGCATCATTTTTACAATAAATATAGTCGTTAATAAAGATAAAAGATAATTTCATGGACATTGCATGAAAAATAGTCCTTGTAACAATGAAAAGAGATTTAGAGTTTCAATGGTGTTTAAATTTGTTTCATTTAATTAATATACTAGGATTTTTAGCCACATATATTAATTTCAGCATCAATATACGCAAATATGTTCTCCGAACCAAAAGTGGAGCACTGCTATCTAGAAATGATAGGAGGTGCTCTTTATTGTGAAACTCAACCAATTATTATCAATAATAAATGCAAATCAAGAAGAAGGACTCCATTGTTTGTTGGAATTGAATGAATTCATGTTATATGAGGTTCATGGGCATCATTTTTATAATAAATATAGTCATTAATAAAGAAAAAAGATAATTTCATGGTCATTGTATGAAAAATCGTCCATCTAATGATTAGCGGAGCCTAATTAGCTTGAGGTGATAAGAAAGTCTCATTATTTCGGAATTAAATAACTGCACATTAGTACGAAATGCACACCAAGATGGATGATTGCTTTTGCTAATGGAAGTAAGTAGATTTAGAGTGTCAATAGTGTTTAGGTTTGAGTGATTCAATTAATATTCTAGGTGGTTTTGCCAGATATGTTAATTTCATCATCAATGTATCAACATGTGTTCTTGGAATCAAAAGAGGAGCCCTGCTAACTAGAAATGATAGGAGGTGCTCAATATTGTGAAGCTCAACCAATTATTATCAATCAAAAATGCAAATCAAGAAGAAGGACTCCATTGTTTGTGGGAATTGAATGAACTCATGTTATATGAGGTTCATGGGCATCGTTTTTATAATAAATATAGTCGTTAATATAGACAAAAGATAATTTTGTGGTCTTTTCATGAAAAATAGTCCTTGTAACGATGAGTGGAGCCTCATTGGCTTGAGGTGATAAGAAAGTCTCATTATTTAGGAATTAAACAACTTCACATTAGTACGAAATGCAAACCAAGATGGCTGATTGCTTTTGCTGATGGAAGTAAGTAGATTTAGAGTTTCAATGGTGTTTAAATTTGTTTAATTTAATTAATATACTAGGATGTTTAGCCACATATATTAATTTTAGCATCAATATATGCAAAGATGTTCTTCGAACCAAACGTGGAGCACTGCTAACTAGAAATGATAGGAGGTGCTCTTTATTGTGAAACACAACCGATTATTATCAATAAGAAATGCAAATCAAGAAGAAGGACTCAATTGTTTGTTGGAATTGAATGAATTCAAGTTATATAAGGTTCATGGGCATCGTATTTATAATAAATATTGTCATTAATAAAGACAAAAGATAATTTCATGGTCACTGCATGAAAAATAGACCATCTAACAATTAGCAGAGCCTAATTAGCCTGAGGTGATAAGAAAGTCTCATTATTTAGGAATTAAATAACTGCACATTAGTACAAAATGCAAACCAAGATGGATGATTGCTTTTGCTAACGGAAGGAAGTGGATTTAGAGTGTCTATAGTGTTTAGGTTTGACTGATTCAATTAATATTCTATGTGGTTTTGCCACATATGTTAATTTCATCATCAATGTATCAAAATGTGTTGTTGGAATCAAAAGAGGAGCCCTGCTAACTAGAAATGATAAGAGGTGCTCTTTATTGTGAAACTCAACCAATTATTATCAATAAGAAATGCGAATCAACAAGAAGGACTCCATTGTTTGTTGGAATTGAATGAATTCATGTTATATGAGGTTCGTGGGCATCATTTTTATAATAAATATAGTCGTTAATAAAGACAAAAGATAATTTCATGGTCATTGCACGAAAAATAGTCCATCTAATGATTAGCAGAGCCTAATTAGCTTGAGGTGATAAGAAAGTCTCATTATTTGGGAATTAAATAACTGCACATTAGTACGAAATGCAAACCAAGATGGATAATTGCTTTCGCTAATGGAAGTACGTAGATTTAGAGTTTCAATAGTATTTTGGTATGACTGATTCAATTAATATTCTAGGTGGTTTTGCCACATATGTTAATTTCATCATCAATGTATCAAAATGTGTTCTTGGAATCAAAAGAGGAGCCCTGCTAACTAGAAATGATAGGAGGTGCTCTATATTGTGAAACTCAACCAATTATTATCAATAAGAAATGCAAATCAAGAAGATGGACTACATTGTTTGTGCGAATTGAATGAATTCATGTTATATGAGGTTCATGGGCATCGTTTTTATAATAAATATAGTCGATAATAAAGACAAAAGATAATTTTGTGGTCATTTCATGAAAAATAGTCGTTGTAACGATGAGCGGAGCCTCATTAGCTTGAGGTGATAAGAAAGACTCAATATTTAGGAATTAAACAACTTCACATTAGTACGAAATGCAAACCAAGATGGATGATTGCTTTTGCTGATGGAAGTAAGTACATTTAGAATTTCAATGGTGTTTAAATTTGTTTGAATTAATTAATATACTAGGATGTTTAGCCACATATATTAATTTCATCATCAATATATCCAAATATGTGCTTCCAACCAAAAGTGGAGCACTGCTAAGTACAAATGATAGGAGGTGCTCTTTATTGTGAAACACAACCAATTATTATCAATAAGAAATGCAAATCAAGAAGGACTCCATTGTTTGTTGGAATTGAATGAATTCATGTTATATAAGGCTCATGGGCATCGTATTTATAATAAATATAGTCGTTAATAAAGACAAAAGATAATTTCATGGTCATTGCATGAAAAATAGTCCATCTAACCATTAGCAGAGCCTAATTAGCTTGAGGTGATAAGAAAGTCTCATTATTTAGGAATTAAATAACTGCACATTAGTACGAAATCCAAACCAAGATGGATGATTGCTTTTGCTAATGGAAGGAAGTGGATTTAGAGTGTCAATAGTGCTTAGGTTTGACTGATTCAATTAATATTCTAGGTGGTTTTGCCACATATGTTAAATTCATCATCAATGTATCAAAATGTGTTCTTGGAATCAAAAGAGGAGCCCTGCTAACTAGAAATGATAGGAGGTGCTCTATATTGTGAAACTCAACCAATTATTATAAATAAGAAATGCAAATTAAGAAGGCAAACTCCATTGTTTGTGGGAATTCAATGAATTCATGTTATATGAGGTTCATGGGCATCGTTTTTATAATAAATATAGTCGTTAATAAAGACAAAAGATAATTTCATGGTCATTGCACGAAAAATAGTCCATCTAATGATTAGCAGAGCCTAATTAGCTTGAGGTGATAAGAAAGTCTCATTATTTAGGAATTAAATAACTGCACATTAGTACGAAATGCAAACCAAGATGGATAATTGCTTTCGCTAATGGAAGTACGTAGATTTAGAGTTTCAATAGTATTTTGGTATGACTGATTCAATTAATATTCTAGGTGGTTTTGCCACATATGTTAATTTCATCATCAATGTATCAAAATGTGTTCTTCGAATCAAAAGTGTAGCCCTGTGAACTAGAAATGATAGGAGGTGCTCTATATTGTGAAACTCAACCAATTATTATAAATAAGAAATGCAAATTAAGAAGGCAAACTCCATTGTTTGTGGGAATTCAATGAATTCATGTTATATGAGGTTCATGGGCATCGTTTTTATAATAAATATAGTCATTAATAAAGACAAAAGATAATTTTGTGGTGATTTCATGAAAAATAGTCCTTGTAACGATGAGCGGAGCCTCATTAGCTTGAGGTGATAAGAAAGTCTCATGATTTAGGAATTAAACAACTTCACATTTTTACGAAATGCAAACCAAGATGAATGATTGCTTTTGCTGATGGAAGTAAGTATATTTAGAGTTTCAATGGTGTTTAAATTTGTTTGATTTAATTAATATACTAGGTTGTTTAGCCACATATATTAATTTCATCATCAATATATCCAAATATGTGCTTCCAACCAAAAGTGGAGCACTGCTAACTACAAATGATAGGAGGTGCTCTTTATTGTGAAACACAACCAATTATTATCAATAAGAAATGCAAATCAAGAAGAAGGACTCCATTGTTTGTTGGAATTGAATGAATTCATGTTATATAAGGCTCATGGGCATCGTATTTATAATAAATATAGTCGTCAATAAAGACAAAAGATAATTTCATGGTCATTGCATGAAAAATAGTCCATCTAACCATTAGCAGAGCCTAATTAGCTTGAGGTGATAAGAAAGTCTCATTATTTAGGAATTAAATAACTGCACATTAGTACGAAATCCAAACCAAGATGGATGATTGCTTTTGCTAATGGAAGGAAGTGGATTTAGAGTGTCAATAGTGCTTAGGTTTGACTGATTCAATTAATATTCTAGGTGGTTTTGCCACATATGTTAATTTCATCATCAATGTATCAAAATGTGTTCTTGGAATCAAAAGAGGAGTCCTGCTAACTAGAAATGATAGGAGGTGCTCTTTATTGTGAAATTCAAGAAATTATTATCCATAAGAAATGCAAATCAAGAAGAAGGACTCCATTGTTTGTTGGAATTGAATGAATTGCTGTTATATGAGGTTCATGGGCATTGTTTTTATAATAAATATAGTCGTTAATAAAGACAAAAGATAATTTCATGGTCATTGCATGAAAAATAGTCCATCGAAGGATTAGCAAAGCCTAATTAGCTTGAGGTAATAAGAAAGTCTCATTATTTAGGAATTAAATAACTGCACATTAGTACGAAATGCAAACCAAGATGGATGATTGCTTTTGCTAATGGAAGGAAGTGGATTTAGAGTGTCAATAGTGTTTAGGTTTGACTGATTCAATTAATATTCTAGGTGGTTTTGCCACATATGTTAAATTCATCATCAATGTATCAAAATGTGTTCTTGGAATCAAAAGAGGAGCCCTGCTAACTAGAAATGATAGGAGCTGCTCTTTATTGTGAAACTCAACCAATTATTATCAATGAGAAATGCAAATCAAGAAGAAGGACTCCATTGTTTGTTGGAATTGAATGAATTCATGTTATATGAGGTTCATGGGCATCGTTTTTATAATAAATATAGTCGTTAATAAAGACAAAAGATAATTTTGCGGTCATTTCATCAAACATAGTCCTTGTAACGATGAGCGGAGCCGAATTAGCTTGAGGTGATAGAAAGTCTCATTATTTAGGAATTTAACAACTTCACATTTGTACGAAATGCAAACCAAGATGAATGATTGCTTTTGCTCATGGAAGTAAGTAGATTTAGAGTTTCAATGGTGTTTAAATTTGTTTTATTTAATTAATATACTAGGTTGTTTAGCCACATATTAATTTCATCATCAATATGTCCAAATATGTGCTTCGAACCAAAAGTCGAGCACTGCTAATTAGAAATGATAGGAGGTACTCTTTATTGTGAAACTCAACCAATTATTATCAATAAAAAATGCAAATCAAGAAGAAGGACTCCATTGTTTGTGGGAATTGAATGAATTCATGTTTTATGAGGTTCATGGACATCGTTTTTATAATAAATATAGTCGTTAATAAAGTCAAAAGATAATTTTGTGGTCATTTCATGAAAAATAGTGCTTGTAACGATTAGCGGAGCCTAATTAGCTTGAAGTGATAAGAAAGTCTCATTATTTAGGAATTAAACAATTTCACATTTGTACGAAATGGAAACCAAGATGAATGATTGCCTTTGCTGATGGAAGTAAGTAGATTTAAAGTTTGAACGGTGTTTAAATTTATTTGATTTAATTAATATACTAGGTTGTTTAGCTACAAATATTAATTTCATCAACAATATATCCAAATATGTGCTTCGACCCAAAAGTGGAGCACTGCTAATTCGAAATGATAAGGGGTGCTCTTTATCGTGAAACTCAACCAATTATTATCAATAAGAAATGCAAATCAAGAAGAAGGACTCCATTGTTTGTTGGAATTGAATGAATTCATGTTATGTGAGGTTCATGGGCATCGTTTTTACAATAAATATAGTTGTTAATAAAGACAAAAGATAATTTCATGGTCATTGCATGAAAAATAGTCCATCTAATGATTAGCGAAGCCTAATTAGCTTGAGGTGATAAGAAAGTCTCATTATTTAGGAATTAAATAATTGCACATTAGTACGAAATGCAAACCAAGATGGATTATTGCTTTTGCTAATGGAAGTAAGTAGATTTAGAGTTTCAATAGTGTTGAGGTTTGACTGATTCAATTAATATTCTAGGTGGTTTTGCCACATATGTTAATTTCATCATCAATGTATCAAAATGTGTACTTGGAATCAAAAGAGGAGCCCTACTAACTAGAAATGATAGGAGGTGCTCTTTATTGTGAAACTCAACCAATTATTATCAATAAGAAATGCAAAACAAGAAGAAGGACTCCATTGTTTGTTGGGAATGAATGAATTCACGTTATATGAGGTTCATGGGCATCGTTTTTTATAATAAATATAGTCGTCGTTAATAAAGACAAAAGATAATTTCATGGTCATTGCATGAAAAATAGTCCATCTAACGATTAGCATAGCCTAATTAGCTTGAGGTGATAAGAAAGTCTCATTATTTAGGAATTAAATAACTGCACATTAGTACGAAATGCAAACCAAGATGGATTATTGCTTTTGCTAATGGAAGTAAGTAGATTTAGTGTTTCAATAGTGTTTAGGTATGACTGATTCAATTAATATTCTAGGTGGTTTTGCCACATATGTTAATTTCATCATCAATGTATCAAAATGTGTTCTTGGAATCAAAAGAGGAGCCCTGCTAACTAGAAATGATAGGAGGTGCTCTTTATTGTGAAACACAACCAATTATTATCAATAAGAAATGCAAATCAAGAAGAAGGACTTCATTGTTTGTTGGAATTGAATGAATTCATGTTATATAAGGCTCATGGGCATCGTATTTATAATAAATATAGTCGTTAATAAAGACAAAAGATAATTTCATGGTCATTGCATGAAAAATAGTCCATCTAACCATTAGCAGAGCCTAATTAGCTTGAGGTGATAAGAAAGTCTCATTATTTAGGAATTAAATAACTGCACATTAGTACGAAATCCAAACCAAGATGGATGATTGCTTTTTGCTAATGGAAGGAAGTGGATTTAGAGTGTCAATAGTGCTTTTAGGGTTTGACTGATTCAATTAATATTCTAGGTGGTTTTGCCACATATGTTAATTTCATCATCAATGTATCAAAATGTGTTCTTGGAATCAAAAGAGGAGCCCTGCTAACTAGAAATGATAGGAGGTGCTCTTTATTGTGAAATTCAAGAAATTATTATCAATAAGAAATGCAAATCAAGAAGAAGGACTCCATTGTTTGTTGGAATTGAATGAATTCCTGTTATATGAGGTTCATGGGCATTGTTTTTATAATAAATATAGTCGTTAATAAAGACAAAAGATAATTTCATGGTCATTGCATGAAAAATAGTCCATCGAAGGATTAGCAGAGCCTAATTAGCTTGAGGTAATAAGAAAGTCTCATTATTTAGGAATTAAATAACTGCACATTAGTACGAAATGCAAACCAAGATGGATGATTGCTTTTGCTAATGGAAGTAAGTAGATTTAGGGTTTCAATAATGTTGAGGTTTGACTGATTCAATTAATATTCTAGGTGGTTTTGCCACATATGTTAATTTCATCATCAATGTATCAAAATGTGTTCTTGGAATCAAAAGAGGAGCCCTGCTAACTAGAAATGATAGGAGGTGGTCTATATTGTGAAACTCAACCAATTATTATCAATAAAAAATGCAAATCAAGAAGAAGGACTCCATTGTTTGTGGGAATTGAATGAATTCATGTTTTATGAGGTTCATGGGCATCGTTTTTATAATAAATATAGTCGTTAATAAAGTCAAAAGATAATTTTGTGGTCATTTCATGAAAAATAGTTCTTGTAACGATTAGCGGAGCCTAATTAGCTTGAAGTGATAAGAAAATCTCATTATTTAGGAATTAAACAATTTCACATTTGTACGAAATGGAAACCAAGATGAATGATTGCCTTTGCTGATGGAAGTAAGTAGATTTAAAGTTTGAACGGTGTTTAAATTTATTTGATTTAATTAATATACTAGGTTGTTTAGCTACAAATATTAATTTCATCAACAATATATCCAAATATGTGCTTCGACCCAAAAGTGGAGCACTGCTAATTCGAAATGATAAGGGGTGCTCTTTATCGTGAAACTCAACCAATTATTATCAATAAGAAATGCAAATCAAGAAGAAGGACTCCATTGTTTGTTGGAATTGAATGAATTCATGTTATGTGAGGTTCATGGGCATCGTTTTTACAATAAAAATAGTTGTTAATAAAGACAAAAGATAATTTCATGGTCATTGCATGAAAAATAGTCCATCTAATGATTAGCGAAGCCTAATTAGCTTGAGGTGATAAGAAAGTCTCATTATTTAGGAATTAAATAACTGCACATTAGTACGAAATGCAAACCAAGATGGATTATTGCTTTTGCTAATGGAAGTAAGTAGATTTAGAGTTTCAATAGTGTTGAGGTTTGACTGATTCAATTAATATTCTAGGTGGTTTTGCCACATATGTTAATTTCATCATCAATGTATCAAAATGTATACTTGGAATCAAAAGAGGAGCCCTACTAACTAGAAATGATAGGAGGTGCTCTTTATTGTGAAACTCAACCAATTATTATCAATAAGAAATGCAAAACAAGAAGAAGGACTCCATTGTTTGTTGGAAATGAATGAATTCATGTTTATATGAGGTTCATGGGGGCATCGTTTTTTTTATAATAAATATAGTCGTTAATAAAGACAAAAGATAATTTCATGGTCATTGCATGAAAAATAGTCCATCTAACGATTAGCATAGCCCAATTAGCTTGAGGTGATAAGAAAGTCTCATTATTTGGGAATTAAATAAATACACATTAGTACGAAATGCAAACCAAGATGGATGATTGCTTTTGCTAATGGAAGTAAGTAGATTTAGTGTATCAATAATGTTTAGGTTTGACTGATTCAATTAATATTCTAGGTGGTTTTGCCACATATGTTAATTTCATCATCAATGTATCAAAATGTGTCCTTGGAATCAAAAGAGGAGCCCTGCTAACTAGAAATGATAGGAGGTGCTCTTTATTGTGAAACACAACCAATTATTATCAATAAGAAATGCAAATCAAGAAGAAGGACTCCATTGTTTGTTGAAATTGAATGAATTCATGTTATATGAGGTTCATGGGCATGGTTTATGGTTTTTGTAATAAATATAGTCGTTAATAAAGACAACAGATAATTTTGTGGTCATTTCATGAAAAATAGTCCTTGTAACGATGAGCGGAGCCTAATTAGCTTGAGGTGATAAGAAAGTCTCATTATTTAGGAATTAAACAACTTCACATTAGTACAAAATGCAAACCAAGATGAATGATTGCTTTTGATGATGGAAGTAAGTAGATTTAGAGTTTCAATGGTGTTTAAATTTGTTTGATTTAATTAATATACTAGGATGTTTAGCCACATATATTAATTTCAGCATCAATATATGCAAATTTGTTTTCCGAACCAAAAGTGCAGCACTGCTAACTAGAAATGATAAGAGGTGCTCTTTATTGTGAAACTCAACCAATTATTATCAATAAGAAATCCAAATCAAGAAGAAGGACTCCATTGTTTGTTGGAATTGAATGAATTCATGTTATATGAGGTTCATGGGCATCGTTTTTATAATAAATATAGTCGTTAATAAAGACAAAAGATAATTTCATAGTCATTGCATGAAAAATAGTCCATCTAATGATTAGCGGAGCCTAATTAGCTTGAGGTGATAAAAAAGTCTCATTATTTATGTTTAGGTTTGACTGATTCAATTAATATTCTAGGTGGTTTTGCCACATATGTTTATTTCATCATCAATGTATCAAAATGTGTACTTGGAATCAAAAGAGGAGCCATACTAACTAGAAATGATAGGTGGTGCTCTTTATTGTGAAACTCAACCAATTATTATCAATAAGAAATGCAAATCAAGAAGAAGGACTCCATTGTTTGTTGGAATTGAATGAATTCATGTTATATAAGGTTCATGGGCATCGTTTTTATAATAAATATAGTCATTAATAAAGACAGAAGATAATTTCATGGTCATTGCGTAAAAAATAGTCCATCTAACGATGGGCGGAACCTAATTAGCTTGAGGTGATAAAAAAGTCTCATTATTTTGGAATTAAATAACTGCACATTAGTACGAAATGCAAACCAAGATGGATGATTGCTTTTCCTAATGGAAGTAAGTAGATTTAGTGTATTGATTTATGTTTAGGTTTGACTGATTCAATTAATATTCTAGGTGGTTTTGCCACATATGTTTATTTCATCATCAATGTATCAATATGAGTTTTTGGAATCAAAAGAGGAGCCCTGCAAACTAGAAATGATACGAGGTGCTCTTTATTCTAAAACTCAACCAATTATTATCAATGAGAAATGCGAATCAAGAAGAAGGACTCCATTGTTTGTTGGAATTGAATGAATTCATGTTATATGAGGCTCATGGGCATCGTTTTGATAATAGATATAGTAGTTAATAAAGACAAAAGATAATTTCATGGTCATTGCATGAAAAATAGTCCATCTAATGATTAGCGGAGCCTAATTACCTCGAGGTGATAAGAAAGTCTCATTATTTAGGAATTAAGTAACTGCACATTAGTACGAAATGCAAACCAAGATGGATGATTGCTTTTGCTAATGGAAGGAAGTGGATTTAGAGTGTCAATAGTGTTTAGGTTTGACTGATTCAATTAATATGCTATGTGGTTTTGCCACATATGTTAATTTCATCATCAATGTATCAAAATGTGTTCTTGGAATCAAAAGAGGAGCCCTGCTAACTAGAAATGATAGGATGTGCTATTTATTGTGAAACTCAACTAATTATTATCAATAACAAATGCAAATCAAGAAGAAGGACACCATTGTTTGTTAGAATTGAATGAATTCATGTTATATGAGGTTCGTGGGCATCGGTTTTGATAATAAATATAGTCGTTAATAAAGACAAAAGATAATTTTGTGGTCATTTCATGAAAAATAGTCCTTGTAAGGATCAGCGGAGCCTCATTAGCTTGAGGTGATAAGAAAGTCTCATTATTTAGGAATTAAACAACTTCACATTAGTACGAAATGCAAACCAAGATGAATGATTGCTTTTGCTGATGGATGTAAGTAGATTTAGAGTTTTCAATATGGTGTTTTAAAATTTGTTTTTTTATTTAATTAATATACTAGGTTGTTTAGCCACATATATTAATTTCATCATCAAATATATATCCAAATATGTGCTTCGAACCAAAAGTGGAGCACTGCTAATTTGAAATGATAGGAGGTACTCTTTATTGTGAAACTCAACCAATTATTATCAATAAGAAATGCAAATCAAGAAGAAGGACTCCATTGTTTGTTGGAATTGAATGAATTCATGTTATATGACGTTCATGGGCATCGTATTTATAATAAATATAGTTGTTAATAAAGACAAAAGATAATTTCATGGTCATTGCATGAAAAATAGTCCATCTAACGATTAGCAGAGCCTAATTGGCTTGAGGTGATAAGAAAGTCTCATTATTTAGGAATTAAATAACTACACATTACTACGAAATGCAAACCAAGATGGATTATAGCTTTTGCTAATGGAAGTAAGTAGATTTAGCGTTTTAATAGTGTTTAGGTTTGACTGATTCAATTAATATTCTAGGTGGTTTTGCCACATATGTTAATTTCATCATCAATATATCAAAATGTGTTCTTGGAATCAAAAGAGGAGCCTTGCTAACTAAAAATGATAGGAGGTGCTCTTTATTGTGAAACTCAACCAATTATTATCACTAAGAAATGCAAATCAAGAAGAAGGACTCCACTGTTTGTTGGAATTGAATGAATTCATGTTATATGAGGTTCATGGGGCATCGTATTTTTATATAATAAATATAGTTCGTTAATAAAGACAAAAGATAATTTCATGGTCATTTGCATGAAAAAATAGTCCATCTAACGATTAGCAGAGCCTAATTAGCTTGAGGTTGATAAAAGAAAGTCTCATTATTTAGGAATTAAATAACTGCACATTAGTACGAAATGCAAACCAAGATGGAATAATGCTTTTGCTAATGGAAGTAAGTAGATTTAGTGTTTCAATAGTGTTTAGGTTTGACTGATTCAATTAATATTCTAGGTGGTTTTGCCACATATGTTAATTTCATCATCAATGTATCAAAATGTGTTCTTGGAATCAAAAGAGGAGCCCTGCTAACTAGAAATGATAGGAGGTGCTCTTTATTGTGAAACTCAACCAATTATTATCAATAAGAAATGCAAATCAAGAAGAAGGACTCCATTGTTTGTTGGAATTGAATGAATTCATGTTATATGAGGTTCATGGGCATCATTTTTATAATAAATATAGTCGTTAATAAAGACAAAAGATAATTTCATGGTCATTGCATGAAAAATAGTCCATCTAACGATTAGCGGAGCCTAATTAGCTTGAGGTGATAAGAAAGTCTCATTATTTAGGAATTAAATAAACTGCACATTAGTACGAAATGCAAACCAAAGATGGATGATTGCTTTTTGCTGATGGAAGTAAGTAGATTTAGAGTTTCAATAGTGTTTAGGTTTGACTGATTTCAATTAATATTCTAGGTGGTTTTGCCAAATATGTTAATTTCATCATCAATGTATCAAAATGTGTTCTTGGAATCAAAAGAGGAGCCCCTGCTAACTAGAAATGATAGGAGGTGCTCTTTATTGTGAAACTCAACCAATTATTATCAATAAGAAATGCAAATCAAGAAGAAGGACTCCATTGTTTGTTGGAATTGAATGAATTCATGTTATATGAGGTTCATGGGCATCGTTTTTATAATAAATATAGTCGTTAATAAAGACAAAAGATAATTTTCATGGTCATTGCATGAAAAATAGTCCATCTAACGATGAGCGGAGCCTAATTAGCTTGAGGTGATAAGAAAGTCTCATTATTTAGGAATTAAACATAACTTCACATTAGTACGAAATGCAAACCAAGATGGATGATTGCTTTTGCTGATGGAAGTAAGTTAGATTTAGAGTTTCAATGGTGTTTAGGTTTGACTGATTTAATTAATATTCTAGGTGGTTTTAGCCACATATGTTAATTTCATCATCAATATATCTCAAATATTGTTCTCTCGAACCAAAAGAGGGAGCACTGCCAACTAGAAATGATAGGAGTGCTCTTTATTGTGAAACTCAACCAATTATTATCAATAAGAAATGCAAAATCAAGAAGAAGGACTCCATTGTTTGTTGGAATTGAATGAATTCTATGTTATATGAGGTTCAATGTGGCATCGTTTTTTATAATAAATATAGTCGTTAATAAAGACAAAAGATAATTTCATGGTCATTGCATGAAAAATAGTTCCATCTAATGATTAGTGGAGCCTAATTAGCTTGAGGTGATAAGAAAAGTCTCATTATTTTAGGAATTAAATAACTGCACATTTAGTACGAAATGCAAACCAAGATGGAATGAGGTGCTTTTGCTAATGGAAGGTAAGTGGATTTAGAGTCGCAAATAGTGTGTAGGTT
>JBAPLH010002163.1:0-35205 GCA_037897445.1 Ceriops zippeliana
TGTTTCTCATCAAAAGAGTGTGTTAGACAAGTCTTCCAAACTAGAAATGTTCTGTGGATTCTTTAATTTTGGAATTCAACAATTAACATCATAAGAAACCCTAATGAAGATCATGAACCCCATTGTTTGATTGTATTGAATGAATTGTATAGATATGGACATTTTCTTCTTGATGAATAGAGTTGTTAATAAGGAGGCAAAAAGATAATTTCATATATTGCAAGAAAAATAGTGCTTGTAACAACAAAAGGAGCTGTTAGCATAAAGTGAACACTCATTATTTAGGAAATAGACACTTCAACATTAGCTATGCGAATGAGAATTAAGATGAATGATCCCTTTGGTGATTGACTATAATACACATTTTATATTTCAATAGTGCTTTGACATATTTGTTTTATTAATGTACATGAATTTAGTCTATAATTGTTAATCTCATGCTCATTATTCAAAAGGTCGTGTTGGAACAAAAAGAGAAGTCCTTCCAACTAGAAATGTTCTGAGGGATCTACTATTATTTTGGGAATCTCTCAACTAATGAACACAAATACAGAAACAAACCTACTATGAAAAGCATCATGAACCCCATTCAAGGATCACTCTTTTCTAGATACAAAAAGAATGAATTGTATAAGATAATGGGACAGTCTCTTTTACTTAGATGAATAGAGTTTATAACTAAAATGAGACAAAAGATAATTTTACATACTTATTGCAAAAAAATAGTGCTTGTAAAAACAAAAGCGCAGTAGTAGCAAAAGAGAATAGAAAGATCACATTATTAATAGTAATTTACGCAGCACTATCACATGATCAATCGACCTCAAAATTCTGCAATTGATACAAATACAAGTGACAAATTAAAACTTCTGAGTGATTCTTTAATTTGGAATTCACAAGTGTTCCAAACTAGAAATGTTCTGAAGGATTCTTTATTTTGGAATTCAAGTAATTAACATCAATAAGAAACCCTAATGAAGATCATGAACCCCATTGTTTGATTGTATTGAATGAATTGTATAGATATGGACATTTTCTTCTTGATGAATAGAGTTGTTAGTAAAGGAGGCGAAAGATAATTTCATACTTATAGCAAGAAAAATAGTGCTTGTAACAACAAAAGGAGACTGTTAGCATAAAGTGAATAGAAAGACTCATTATTTAGGAAATAAGCCACTTCACATTAGTACGAAATGCAAATTAAGATGAATGACTCCTTTGGATGATTGAACTAAACACATTTATATTTTCAATAGTGCATTGACATATTTGTTTTAATTAATATACTGTGTAATTTAGTCATAAATGTTAATCTCATCATCATTACCTCAAAAGTTGTGTTTAGAACCATAAGACAAGACTTCCAAACTAGAAATGTTCTGAGGGATTCTTAATTTTGAAATTTAACCAATTAACATCAATAAGAAACCCGAATGAAGATCATGAACGCCATTGTTTGATTGTATTGAATGAATTGTATAGATATGGACATTTTCTTCTTGATGAATAGAGTTGTTAATAAGGAGGCGAAAGATAATTTCATACTTATAGCAAGAAAAATAGTGCTTGTAACAACAAAAGGAGACTGTTAGCATAAAGTGAATAGAAAGACTCATTATTTAGGAAATAAGCCACTTCACATTAGTACGAAATGCAAATTAAGATGAATGACTCCTTTGGGTGATTGAACTAAACACATTTATATTTTCAATAGTGCATGAACATATTTGTTTTAATTAATATACTGTGTAATGTAGTCATAAATGTTAATCTCATGGTCAATATCTCAAAAGGTGTGTTTGGAACCAAAAGACAAGTGTTCCAAACTAGAAATGTTCTGAAGGATTCTTTATTTTGGAATTCAAGTAATTAACATCAATAAGAAACCCTAATGAAGATCATGAACCCCATTGTTTGATTGTATTGAATGAATTGTATAGATATGGACATTTTCTTCTTGATGAATAGAGTTGTTAATAAGGAGGCGAAAGATAATTTCATACTTATAGCAAGAAAAATAGTGCTTGTAACAACAAAAGGAGACTGTTAGCATAAAGTGAATAGAAAGACTCATTATTTAGGAAATAAGCCACTTCACATTAGTACGAAATGCAAATTAAGATGAATGACTCCTTTGGATGATTGAACTAAACACATTTATATTTTCAATAGTGCATTGACATATTTGTTTTAATTAATATACTGTGTAATTTAGTCATAAATGTTAATCTCATCATCATTACCTCAAAAGTTGTGTTTAGAACCATAAGACAAGACTTCCAAACTAGAAATGTTCTGAGGGATTCTTAATTTTGAAATTTAACCAATTAACATCAATAAGAAACCCGAATGAAGATCATGAACGCCATTGTTTGATTGTATTGAATGAATTGTATAGATATGGACATTTTCTTCTTGATGAATAGAGTTGTTAATAAGGAGGCAAAAGATAATTTTCATACTTATTGCAAGAAAAATAGTGCTTGTAACAACAAAAGGAGACTGTTAGCATAAAGTGAATAGAAAGACTCATTATTTAGGAAATAAGCCACTTCACATTAGTACGAAATGCAAATTAAGATGAATGACTCCTTTGGGTGATTGAACTAAACACATTTATATTTTCAATAGTGCATTGACATATTTGTTTTAATTAATATACTGTGTAATTTAGTCATAAATGTTAATCTCATGATCAATACCTCAAAAGGTGTGTTTGGAACCAAAAGACAAGTCTTCCAAAGTAGAAATGTTCTGAGGGATTCTTTATTTTGGAATTCAACTAATTAACATCAATAAGAAACCCTAATGAAGATCATGAACCCCATTGTTTGATTGTATTGAATGAATTGTATAGATATGGACATTTTCTTCTTGATGAATAGAGTTTGTTAATAAGGAGACAAAAGATAATTTCATACTTATTGCAAGAAAAATAGTGCTTGTAACAACAAAAGGAGACTGTTAGCATAAAGTGAATAGAAAGACTCATTATTTAGGAAATAAGCCACTTCACATTAGTACGAAATGCAAATTAAGATGAATGACTCCTTTGGATGATTGAACTAAACACATTTATATTTTCAATAGTGCATTGACATATTTGTTTTAATTAATATACTGTGTAATTTAGTCATAAATGTTAATCTCATCATCATTACCTCAAAAGTTGTGTTTAGAACCATAAGACAAGACTTCCAAACTAGAAATGTTCTGAGGGATTCTTAATTTTGAAATTTAACCAATTAACATCAATAAGAAACCCGAATGAAGATCATGAACGCCATTGTTTGATTGTATTGAATGAATTGTATAGATATGGACATTTTCTTCTTGATGAATAGAGTTGTTAATAAGGAGGCAAAAGATAATTTCATACTTATTGCAAGAAAAATAGTGCTTGTAACAACAAAAGGAGACTGTTAGCATAAAGTGAATAGAAAGACTCATTATTTAGGAAATAAGCCACTTCACATTAGTACGAAATGCAAATTAAGATGAATGACTCCTTTGGGTGATTGAACTAAACACATTTATATTTTCAATAGTGCATGAACATATTTGTTTTAATTAATATACTATGTAATTTAGTCATAAATGTTAATCTCATGATCAATACCTCAAAAGGTGTGTTTGGAACCAAAAGACAAGTCTTCCAAAGTAGAAATGTTCTGAGGGATTCTTTATTTTGGAATTCAACTAATTAACATCAATAAGAAACCCTAATGAAGATCATGAACCCCATTGTTTGATTGTATTGAATGAATTGTATAGATATGGACATTTTCTTCTTGATGAATAGAGTTGTTAATAAGGAGACAAAAGATAATTTCATACTTATAGCAAGAAAAATAGTGCTTGTAACAACAAAAGGAGACTGTTAGCATAAAGTGAATAGAAAGACTCATTATTTAGGAAATAAGCCACTTCACATTAGTACGAAATGCAAATTAAGATGAATGACTCCTTTGGGTGATTGAACTAAACACATTTATATTTTCAATAGTGCATTGACATATTTGTTTTAATTAATATACTGTGTAATTTAGTCATAAATGTTAATCTCATCATCATTACCTCAAAAGTTGTGTTTAGAACCATAAGACAAGACTTCCAAACTAGAAATGTTCTGAGGGATTCTTAATTTTGAAATTTAACCAATTAACATCAATAAGAAACCCTAATGAAGATCATGAACGCCATTGTTTGATTGTATTGAATGAATTGTATAGATATGGACATTTTCTTCTTGATGAATAGAGTTGTTAATAAGGAGGCGAAAGATAATTTTTCATACTTATTAGCAAGAAAAAATAGTGCTTGTAACAACAAAAGGAGACTGTTAGCATAAAGTGAATAGAAAGACTCATTATTTAGGAAATAAGCCACTTCACATTAGTACGAAATGCAAATTAAGATGAATGACTCCTTTGGGTGATTGAACTAAACACATTTATATTTTCAATAGTGCATGAACATATTTGTTTTAATTAATATACTATGTAATTTAGTCATAAATGTTAATCTCATGGTCAATATCTCAAAAGGTGTGTTTGGAACCAAAAGACAAGTGTTCCAAACTAGAAATGTTCTGAAGGATTCTTTATTTTGGAATTCAAGTAATTAACATCAATAAGAAACCCTAATGAAGATCATGAACCCCATTGTTTGATTGTATTGAATGAATTGTATAGATATGGACATTTTCTTCTTGATGAATAGAGTTGTTAGTAAGGAGGCGAAAGATAATTTCATACTTATAGCAAGAAAAATAGTGCTTGTAACAACAAAAGGAGACTGTTAGCATAAAGTGAATAGAAAGACTCATTATTTAGGAAATAAGCCACTTCACATTAGTACGAAATGCAAATTAAGATGAATGACTCCTTTGGATGATTGAACTAAACACATTTATATTTTCAATAGTGCATTGACATATTTGTTTTAATTAATATACTGTGTAATTTAGTCATAAATGTTAATCTCATCATCATTACCTCAAAAGTTGTGTTTAGAACCATAAGACAAGACTTCCAAACTAGAAATGTTCTGAGGGATTCTTAATTTTGAAATTTAACCAATTAACATCAATAAGAAACCCGAATGAAGATCATGAACGCCATTGTTTGATTGTATTGAATGAATTGTATAGATATGGACATTTTTTCTTCTTGATGAATAGAGTTGTTAATAAGGAGGCAAAAGATAATTTCATACTTTTTTATTGCAAGAAAAAATAGTGCTTGTAAACAACAAAAGGAGACTGTTAGCATAAAGTGAATAGAAAGACTCATTATTTAGGAAATAAGCCACTTCACATTAGTACGAAATGCAAAATTAAGATGAATGACTCCTTTGGGTGATTGAACTAAACACATTTATATTTTCAATAGTGCATTGACATATTTGTTTTAATTAATATACTGTGTAATTTAGTCATAAATGTTAATCTCATGATCAATACCTCAAAAGTGTGTGTTTGGAACCAAAAGACAAGTCTTTCCAAAGTAGAAATGTTCTGAGGGATTCTTTATTTTGGAATTCAACTAATTAACATCAATAAGAAACCCTAATGAAGATCATGAACCCCATTGTTTGATTGTATTGAATGAATTGTATAGATATGGACATTTTCTTCTTGATGAATAGAGTTGTTAATAAGGAGGCGAAAGATAATTTCATACTTATATTGCAAGAAAAAAATAGTGCTTGTAACAACAAAAGGGAGACTGTTAGCATAAAGTGAATAGAAAGACTCATTATTTAGGAAATAAGCCACTTCACATTAGTACGAAATGCAAATTAAGATGAATGACTCCTTTGGATGATTGAACTAAACACATTTTTATATTTTCAATAGTGCATTGACATATTTGTTTTAATTAATATACTGTGTAATTTAGTCATAAATGTTAATCTCATCATCATTACCTCAAAAGTTGTGTTTAGAACCAAAGACAAGTCTTCCAAACTAGAAATGTTCTGAGGGATTCTTAATTTTTTGAAATTCAACCAATTAACATCAATAAGAAACCCTAATGAAGATCATGAAACCCCATTGTTTGATTGTATTGAATGAATTGTATAGATATGGACATTTTTCTTCTTGATGAATAGAGTTGTTAATAAGGAGGCAAAAGATAATTTCATACTTTTTGCAAGAAAAATAGTGCTTGTAACAACAAAAGGAGAGACTGTTAGCATAAAGTGAATAGAAAGACTCATTATTTAGGAAATAAGCCACTTCACATTAGTACGAAATGCAAATTAAGATGAATGACTCCTTTGGGTGATTGAACTAAACACATTTATATTTTCAATAGTGCATTGACATATTTGTTTTAATTAATATACTGTGTAATTTAGTCATAAATGTTAATCTCATGATCAATACCCTCAAAAAGTGTGTGTTTGGAACCAAAAGACAAGTCTTCCAAAGTAGAAATGTTCTGAGGGATTCTTTATTTTGGAATTCAACTAATTAACATCAATAAGAAACCCTAATGAAGATCATGAACGCCATTGTTTGATTGTATTGAATGAATTGTATAGATATGGACATTTTCTTCTTGATGAATAGAGTTGTTAATAAGGAGACAAAAGATAATTTTGTACATTTTGCAAGAAAAATAGTGCTTGTAACAACAAAAGGAGACTGTTAGCATAAAGTGAATAGAAAGACTCATTATTTAGGAAATAAGCCACTTCACATTAGTACGAAATGCAAATTAAGATGAATGACTCCTTTGGGTGATTGAACTAAACACATTTATATTTTCAATAGTGCATTGACATATTTGTTTTAATTAATATACTGTGTAATTTAGTCATAAATGTTAATCTCATGATCATTACCTCAAAAGTTGTGATTAGAACCATAAGACAAGTCTTCCAAACTAGAAATGTTCTGAGGGATTCTTAATTTTGAAATTTAACCAATTAACATCAATAAGAAACCCTAATGAAGATCATGAACCCCATTGTTTGATTGTATTGAATGAATTGTATAGATATGGACATTTTTCTTCTTGATGAATAGAGTTGTTAATAAGGAGACAAAAGATAATTTTGTACATTTTGCAAGAAAAATAGTGCTTGTAACAACAAAAGGAGACTGTTAGCATAAAGTGAATAGAAAGACTCATTATTTAGGAAATAAGCCACTTCACATTAGTACGAAATGCAAATTAAGATGAATGACTCCTTTGGGTGATTGAACTAAACACATTTATATTTTCAATAGTGCATTGACATTTTTGTTTTAATTAATATACTGTGTAATTTAGTCATAAATGTTAATCTCATGATCATTACCTCAAAAGGTGTGTTTGGAACCAAAAGACAAGTGTTCCAAAGTAGAAATGTTCTGAGGGATTCTTTTATTTTGGAATTCAACTAATTAACATCAATAAGAAACCCTAATGAAGATCATGAACCCCATTGTTTGATTGTATTGAATGAATTGTATAGATATGGACATTTTCTTCTTTGATGAATAGAGTTGTTAATAAGGAGGCGAAAGATAATTTCATACTTATAGCAAGAAAAATAGTGCTTTGTAACAACAAAAGGAGACTGTTAGCATAAAGTGAATAGAAAGACTCATTATTTAGGAAATAAGCCACTTCACATTAGTACGAAATGCAAATTAAGATGAATGACTCCTTTGGGTGATTGAACTAAACACATTTTATATTTTCAATAGTGCATTGACATATTTGTTTTAATTAATATACTGTGTAATTTAGTCATAAATGTTAATCTCATCATCATTACCTCAAAAAAAGTGTGTGTTTAGAACCATAAGACAAGACTTCCAAACTAGAAATGTTCTGAGGGATTCTTAATTTTGAAATTTAACCAATTAACATCAATAAGAAACCCGAATGAAGATCATGAACCCCATTGTTTGATTGTATTGAATGAATTGTATAGATATGGACATTTTCTTTCTTGATGAATAGAGTTGTTAATAAGGAGGAACAAAAGATAATTTCATACTTATTGCAAGAAAAATAGTGCTTGTAACAACAAAAGGAGACTGTTAGCATAAAGTGTGAATAGAAAGACTCATTATTTAGGAAATAAGCCACTTCACATTAGTACGAAATGCAAATTAAGATGAATGACTCCTTTGGTGATTGAACTAAACACATTTATATTTTCAATAGTGCATTGACATATTTGTTTTAATTAATATACTGTGTAATTTAGTCATAAATGTTAATCTCATGATCAATACTCTCAAAAGGTGTGTTTGGAACCAAAAGACAAGTCTTCCAAAGTAGAAATGTTCTGAGGGATTCTTTATTTTGGAATTCAACCAATTAACATCAATAAGAAACCCTAATGAAGATCATGAACCCCATTGTTTGATTGTATTGAATGAATTGTATATATACGGACATTTTCTTCTTGATGAATAGAGTTGTTAATAAGGAGAGGCGAAAGATAATTTCATACTTATAGCAAGAAAAATAATAGTGCTTGTAACAACAAAAAGGAGACTGTTAGCATAAAGTGAATAGAAAGACTCATTATTTAGGAAATAAGCCACTTCACATTAGTACGAAATGCAAATTAAGATGAATGACTCCTTTGGGTGATTGAACTAAACACATTTATATTTTCAATAGTGCATTGACATATTTGTTTTTTAAATAATATACTGTGTAATTTAGTCATAAATGTTAATCTCATCATCATTACCTCAAAAGTTGTGTTTAGAACCATAAGACAAGACTTCCAAACTAGAAATGTTCTGAGGGATTCTTAATTTTGAAATTTAACCAATTAACATCAATAAGAAACCCGAATGAAGATCATGAACGCCATTGTTTGATTGTATTGAATGAATTGTATAGATATGGACATTTTCTTCTTGATGAATAGAGTTGTTAATAAGGAGACAAAAGATAATTTTGTACATTTTGCAAGAAAAATAGTGCTTGTAACAACAAAAGGAGACTGTTAGCATAAAGTGAATAGAAAGACTCATTATTTAGGAAATAAGCCACTTCACATTAGTACGAAATGCAAATTAAGATGAATGACTCCTTTGGGTGATTGAACTAAACACATTTATATTTTCAATAGTGCATTGACATTTTTGTTTTAATGAATATACTGTGTAATGTAGTCATAAATGTTAATCTCATGATCAATACCTCAAAAGGTGTGTTTGGAACCAAAAGACAAGTCTTCCAAAGTAGAAATGTTCTGAGGGATTCTTTATTTTGGAATTCAACCAATTAACATCAATAAGAAACCCTAATGAAGATCATGAACCCCATTGTTTGATTGTATTGAATGAATTGTATATATATGGACATTTTCTTCTTGATGAATAGAGTTGTTAATAAGGAGGCGAAAGATAATTTCATACTTATAGCAAGAAAAATAGTGCTTGTTGTAACAACAAAAGGAGACTGTTAGCATAAAGTGAATAGAAAGACTCATTATTTAGGAAATAAGCCACTTCACATTAGTACGAAATGCAAATTAAGATGAATGACTCCTTTGGATGATTGAACTAAACACATTTATATTTTCAATAGTGCATTGACATATTTGTTTTAATTAATATACTGTGTAATTTAGTCATAAATGTTAATCTCATCATCATTACCTCAAAAGATGTGTTTAGAACCATAAGACAAGACTTCCAAACTAGAAATGTTCTGAGGGATTCTTAATTTTGAAATTTAACCAATTAACATCAATAAGAAACCCTAATGAAGATCATGAACCCCATTGTTTGATTGTATTGAATGAATTGTATAGATATGGACATTTTCTTCTTGATGAATAGAGTTGTTAATAAGGAGGCGAAAGATAATTTCATACTTATTGCAAGAAAAATAGTGCTTGTAACAACAAAAGGAGACTGTTAGCATAAAGTGAATAGAAAGACTCATTATTTAGGAAATAAGCCACTTCACATTAGTACGAAAATGCAAATTAAGATGAATGACTCCTTTGGGTGATTGAACTAAACACATTTATATTTTCAATAGTGCATTGACATTTTTGTTTTAATTAATATACTGTGTAATTTAGTCATAAATGTTAATCTCATGATCAATACCTCAAAAGGTGTGTTTGGAACCAAAAGACAAGTCTTCCAAAGTAGAAATGTTCTGAGGGATTCTTTATTTTGGAATTCAACTAATTAACATCAATAAGAAACCCTAATGAAGATCATGAACCCCATTGTTTGATTGTATTGAATGAATTGTATAGATATGGACATTTTTTCTTCTTGATGAATAGAGTTGTTAATAAGGAGGCGAAAGATAATTTCATACTTATAGCAAGAAAAATAGTGCTTGTAACAACAAAAGGAGACTGTTAGCATAAAGTGAATAGAAAGACTCATTATTTAGGAAATAAGCCACTTCACATTAGTACGAAATGCAAATTAAGATGAATGACTCCTTTGGATGATTGAACTAAACACATTTATATTTTCAATAGTGCATTGACATATTTGTTTTAATTAATATACTGTGTAATTTAGTCATAAATGTTAATCTCATCATCATTACCTCAAAAGTTGTGTTTAGAACCATAAGACAAGACTTCCAAACTAGAAATGTTCTGAGGGATTCTTAATTTTGAAATTTAACCAATTAACATCAATAAGAAACCCGAATGAAGATCATGAACGCCATTGTTTGATTGTATTGAATGAATTGTATAGATATGGACATTTTCTTCTTGATGAATAGAGTTGTTAATAAGGAGAAAAAAGATAATTTTGTACTTATTGCAAGAAAAATAGTGCTTGTAACAACAAAAGGAGCATGTTAGCATAAAGTGAATAGAAAGACTCATTATTTAGGAAATAAGCCACTTCACATTAGTACGAAATGCAAATTAAGATGAATGACTCCTTTGGGTGATTGAACTAAACACATTTATATTTTCAATAGTGCATTGACATTTTTGTTTTAATGAATATACTGTGTAATGTAGTCATAAATGTTAATCTCATGATCAATACCTCAAAAGGTGTGTTTGGAACCAAAAGACAAGTCTTCCAAAGTAGAAATGTTCTGAGGGATTCTTTATTTTGGAATTCAACCAATTAACATCAATAAGAAACCCTAATGAAGATCATGAACCCCATTGTTTGATTGTATTGAATGAATTGTATATATATGGACATTTTCTTCTTGATGAATAGAGTTGTTAATAAGGAGGCGAAAGATAATTTCATACTTATAGCAAGAAAAATAGTGCTTGTAACAACAAAAGGAGACTGTTAGCATAAAGTGAATAGAAAGACTCATTATTTAGGAAATAAGCCACTTCACATTAGTACGAAATGCAAATTAAGATGAATGACTCCTTTGGGGTGATTGAAACTAAAACACATTTATATTTTCAATAGTGCATTGACATATTTGTTTTAATTAATATACTGTGTAATTTAGTCATAAATGTTAATCTCATCATCATTACCTCAAAAGTTGTGTTTAGAACCATAAGACAAGTCTTCCAAACTAGAAATGTTCTGAGGGATTCTTAATTTTGAAATTTAACCAATTAACATCAATAAGAAACCCTAATGAAGATCATGAACCCCATTGTTTGATTGTATTGAATGAATTGTATAGATATGGACATTTTTTTCTTGATGAATAGAGTTGTTTAATAAGGAGACAAAAGATAATTTCATACTTATTGCAAGAAAAATAGTGCTTGTAACAACAAAAGGAGCATGTTAGCATAAAGTGAATAGAAAGACTCATTATTTAGGAAATAAGCCACTTCACATTAGTACGAAATGCAAATTAAGATGAATGACTCCTTTGGGTGATTGAACTAAACACATTTATATTTTCAATAGTGCATTGACATATTTGTTTTAATTAATATACTGTGTAATTTAGTCATAAATGTTAATCTCATGATCATACCTCAAAAGGTGTGTTTGGAACCAAAAGACAAGTGTTCCAAAGTAGAAATGTTCTGAGGGATTCTTTATTTTGGAATTCAACTAATTAACATCAATAAGAAACCCTAATGAAGATCATGAACCCCATTGTTTTTGATTGTATTGAATGAATTGTATAGATATGGACATTTTCTTCTTGATGAATAGAGTTGTTAATAAGGAGGCGAAAAAAGATAATTTCATACTTTAGTGCAAGAAAAATAGTGCTTGTAACAACAAAAGGAGACTGTTAGCATAAAGTGAATAGAAAGACTCATTATTTAGGAAATAAGCCACTTCACATTAGTACGAAATGCAAATTAAGATGAATGACTCCTTTGGATGATTGAACTAAACACATTTATATTTTCAATAGTGCATTGACATATTTGTTTTTAATTAATATACTGTGTAATTTAGTCATAAATGTTAATCTCATCATCATTACCTCAAAAGTTGTGTTTAGAACCATAAGACAAGACTTCCAAACTAGAAATGTTCTGAGGGATTCTTAATTTTGAAATTTAACCAATTAACATCAATAAGAAACCCGAATGAAGATCATGAACGCCATTGTTTGATTGTATTGAATGAATTGTATAGATATGGACATTTTCTTCTTGATGAATAGAGTTGTTAATAAGGAGAAAAAAGATAATTTTGTACTTATTGCAAGAAAAATAGTGCTTGTAACAACAAAAGGAGCATGTTAGCATAAAGTGAATAGAAAGACTCATTATTTAGGAAATAAGCCACTTCACATTAGTACGAAATGCAAATTAAGATGAATGACTCCTTTGGGTGATTGAACTAAACACATTTATATTTTCAATAGTGCATTGACATTTTTGTTTTAATGAATATACTGTGTAATGTAGTCATAAATGTTAATCTCATGATCAATACCTCAAAAGGTGTGTTTGGAACCAAAAGACAAGTCTTCCAAAGTAGAAATGTTCTGAGGGATTCTTTATTTTGGAATTCAACCAATTAACATCAATAAGAAACCCTAATGAAGATCATGAACCCCATTGTTTGATTGTATTGAATGAATTGTATATATATGGACATTTTCTTCTTGATGAATAGAGTTGTTAATAAGGAGGCGAAAGATAATTTCATACTTATAGCAAGAAAAATAGTGCTTGTAACAACAAAAGGAGACTGTTAGCATAAAGTGAATAGAAAGACTCATTATTTAGGAAATAAGCCACTTCACATTAGTACGAAATGCAAATTAAGATGAATGATTCCTTTGGGTGATTGAACTAAACACATTTATATTTTCAATAGTGCATGAACATATTTGTTTTAATTAATATACTATGTAATTTAGTCATAAATGTTAATCTCATGATCATTACCTCAAAAGTTGTGTTTAGAACCATAAGACAAGTCTTCCAAACTAGAAATGTTCTGAGGGATTCTTTATTTTGAAATTCAACTAATGAACATCAATAAGAAACCCTAATGAAGATCATGAACCCCATTGTTTGATTGTACTGAATGAATTGTATAGATATGGACATTTTTTTCTTGATGAATAGAGTTGTTAATAAGGAGACAAAAGATAATTTCATACTTATTGCAAGAAAAATAGTGCTTGTAAAAACAAAAGGAGCATGTTAGCATAAAGTGAATAGAAAGACTCATTATTTAGGAAATACGCCACTTCACATTAGTACGAAATGCAAATTAAGATGAATGACTCCTTTGGATGATTGAACTAAACACATTTATATTTTCAATAGTGCATTGACATATTTGTTTTAATTAATATACTGTGTAATTTAGTCATAAATGTTAATCTCATGATCATTCAGTCAAAAGGTGTGTTTGGAACCAAAAGACAAGTGTTCCAAAGTAGAAATGTTCTAAGGGATTCTTTATTTTGGAATTCAACTAATGAACATCAATAAGAAACCCTAATGAAGATCATGAACCCCATTGTTTGATTGTATTGAATGAATTGTATAGATATGGACATTTTCTTCTTGATGAATAGAGTTGTTAATAAGGAGGCGAAAGATAATTTCATACTTAGTGCAAGAAAAATAGTGCTTGTAACAACAAAAGGAGACTGTTAGCATAAAGTGAATAGAAAGACTCATTATTTAGGAAATACGCCACTTCACATTAGTACGAAATGCAAATTAAGATGAATGACTCCTTTGGATGATTGAACTAAACACATTTATATTTTCAATAGTGCATTGACATATTTGTTTTAATTAATATACTGTGTAATTTAGTCATAAATGTTAATCTCATCATCATTACCTCAAAAGTTGTGTTTAGAACCATAAGACAAGACTTCCAAACTAGAAATGTTCTGAGGGATTCTTAATTTTGAAATTTAACCAATTAACATCAATAAGAAACCCTAATGAAGATCATGAACGCCATTGTTTGATTGTATTGAATGAATTGTATAGATATGGACATTTTCTTCTTGATGAATAGAGTTGTTAATAAGGAGAAAAAAGATAATTTCATACTTATTGCAAGAAAAATAGTGCTTGTAACAACAAAAGGAGCATGTTAGCATAAAGTGAATAGAAAGACTCATTATTTAGGAAATAAGCCACTTCACATTAGTACGAAATGCAAATTAAGATGAATGACTCCTTTGGGTGATTGAAACTAAACACATTTATATTTTCAATAGTGCATTGACATTTTTTGTTTTAATTAATATACTGTGTAATTTAGTCATAAATGTTAATCTCATGATCATTACCAAAAAAAGTTGTGTGTTTGGAACCAAAAGACAAGTCTTCCAAACTAGAAATGTTCTGAGGGATTCTTTATTTTGGAATTCAACTAATGAACATCAATAAGAAACCCTAATGAAGATCATGAACCCCATTGTTTGATTGTATTGAATGAAATTGTATAGATATGGACATTTTTTTTCTTGATGAATAGAGTTGTTAATAAGGAGGCAAAAGATAATTTCATACTTATTGCAGAAAAAATAGTGCTTGTAAAAACAAAAGGAGCATGTTAGCATAAAGTGAATAGAAAGACTCATTATTTAGGAAATACGCCACTTCACATTAGTACGAAATGCAAATTAAGATGAATGACTCCTTTGGATGATTGAACTAAACACATTTATATTTTCAATAGTGCATTGACATATTTGTTTTTAATTAATATACTGTGTAATTTAGTCATAAATGTTAATCTCATGATCATTCCTCAAAAGGTGTGTTTGGAACCAAAAGACAAGTGTTCCAAAGTAGAAATGTTCTAAGGGATTCTTTTTATTTTGGAATTCAACTAATGAACATCAATAAGAAACCCTAATGAAGATCATGAACCCCATTGTTTGATTGTATTGAATGAATTGTATAGATATGGACATTTTCTTCTTGATGAATAGAGTTGTTGTTAATAAGGAGGCGAAAAGATAATTTCATACTTAGTGCAAGAAAAAATAGTGCTTGTAACAACAAAAGGAGACTGTTAGCATAAAGTGAATAGAAAGACTCATTATTTAGGAAATACGCCACTTCACATTAGTACGAAATGCAAATTAAGATGAATGACTCCTTTGGATGATTGAACTAAACACATTTATATTTTCAATAGTGCATTGACATATTTGTTTTAATTAATATACTGTGTAATTTAGTCATAAATGTTAATCTCATCATCATTACCTCAAAAGGTGTGTTTAGAACCATAAGACAAGTCTTCCAAACTAGAAATGTTCTGAGGGATTCTTTATTTTGGAATTCAACCAATTAACATCAATAAGAAACCCTAATGAAGATCATGAACCCCATTGTTTGATTGTATTGAATGAATTGTATAGATATGGACATTTTCTTCTTGATGAATAGAGTTGTTAATAAGGAGGCGAAAGATAATTTCATACTTATTGCAAGAAAAAAAATAGTGCTTGTAACAACAAAAAGGAGACTGTTAGCATAAAGTGAATAGAAAGACTCATTATTTAGGAAATAAGCCACTTCACATTAGTACGAAATGCAAATTAAGATGAATGACTCCTTTGGGTGATTGAACTAAACACATTTATATTTTCAATAGTGCATTGACATATTTGTTTTAATTAATATACTGTGTAATTTAGTCATAAATGTTAATCTCATGATCATTACCTCAAAAGTTGTGTTTAGAACCATAAGACAAGTCTTCCAAACTAGAAATGTTCTGAGGGATTCTTTATTTTGGAAATTCAACTAATGAACATCAATAAGAAACCCTAATGAAGATCATGAACCCCATTGTTTGATTGTACTGAATGAATTGTATAGATATGGACATTTTTTTCTTGATGAATAGAGTTGTTAATAAGGAGACAAAAGATAATTTCATACTTATTGCAAGAAAAATAGTGCTTGTAAAAACAAAAGGAGCATGTTAGCATAAAGTGAATAGAAAGACTCATTATTTAGGAAATACGCCACTTCACATTAGTACGAAATGCAAATTAAGATGAATGACTCCTTTGGATGATTGAACTAAACACATTTATATTTTCAATAGTGCATTGACATATTTGTTTTAATTAATATACTGTGTAATTTAGTCATAAATGTTAATCTCATGATCATTCAGTCAAAAGGTGTGTTTGGAACCAAAAGACAAGTGTTCCAAAGTAGAAATGTTCTAAGGGATTCTTTATTTTGGAATTCAACTAATGAACATCAATAAGAAACCCTAATGAAGATCATGAACCCCATTGTTTGATTGTATTGAATGAATTGTATAGATATGGACATTTTCTTCTTGATGAATAGAGTTGTTAATAAGGAGGCGAAAGATAATTTCATACTTAGTGCAAGAAAAATAGTGCTTGTAACAACAAAAGGAGACTGTTAGCATAAAGTGAATAGAAAGACTCATTATTTAGGAAATACGCCACTTCACATTAGTACGAAATGCAAATTAAGATGAATGACTCCTTTGGGTGATTGAACTAAACACATTTATATTTTCAATAGTGCATTGACATATTTGTTTTAATTAATATACTGTGTAATTTAGTCATAAATGTTAATCTCATGATCATTACCTCAAAAGGTGTGTTTGGAACCAAAAGACAAGTCTTCCAAAGTAGAAATGTTCTGAGGGATTCTTTATTTTGGAATTCAACCAATTAACATCAATAAGAAACCCTAATGAAGATCATGAACCCCATTGTTTGATTGTATTGAATGAATTGTATAGATATGGACATTTTCTTCTTGATGAATAGAGTTGTTAATAAGGAGGAAAAAAGATAATTTCATACTTATTGCAAGAAAAATAGTGCTTGTAACAACAAAAGGAGACTGTTAGCATAAAGTGAATAGAAAGACTCATTATTTAGGAAATAAGCCACTTCACATTAGTACGAAATGCAAATTAAGATGAATGACTCCTTTGGGTGATTGAACTAAACACATTTTATATTTTCAATAGTGCATTAACATATTTGTTTTAATTAATATACTATGTAATTTAGTCATAAATGTTAATCTCATGATCATTACCTCAAAAGTTGTGTTTAGAACCATAAGACAAGTCTTCCAAACTAGAAATGTTCTGAGGGATTCTTTATTTTGGAATTCAACTAATGAACATCAATAAGAAACCCTAATGAAGATCATGAACCCCATTGTTTGATTGTATTGAATGAATTGTATAGATATGGACATTTTCTTCTTGATGAATAGAGTTGTTAATAAGGAGAAAAAAGATAATTTCATACTTATTGCAAGAAAAATAGTGCTTGTAAAAACAAAAGGAGCATGTTAGCATAAAGTGAATAGAAAGACTCATTATTTAGGAAATACGCCACTTCACATTAGTACGAAATGCAAATTAAGATGAATGACTCCTTTGGATGATTGAACTAAACACATTTATATTTTCAATAGTGCATTGACATATTTGTTTTAATTAATATACTGTGTAATTTAGTCATAAATGTTAATCTCATGATCATTATCTCTCAAAAAGGTGTGTTTGGAACCAAAAGACAAGTCTTCCAAACTAGAAATGTTCTGAGGGATTCTTTATTTTGGAATTCAACTAATGAACATCAATAAGAAACCCTAATGAAGATCATGAACCCCATTGTTTGATTGTATTGAATGAATTGTATAGATATGGACATTTTCTTCTTGATGAATAGAGTTGTTAATAAGGAGAAAAAAGATAATTTTGTACTTATTGCAAGAAAAATAGTGCTTGTAACAACAAAAGGAGCATGTTAGCATAAAGTGAATAGAAAGACTCATTATTTAGGAAATACGCCACTTCACATTAGTACGAAATGCAAATTTAGATGAATGACTCCTTTGGGTGATTGAACTAAACACATTTATATTTTCAATAGTGCATGAACATATTTGTTTTAATTAATATACTATGTAATTTAGTCATAAATGTTAATCTCATGATCAATACCTCAAAAGGTGTGTTTGGAACCAAAAGACAAGTCTTCCAAAGTAGAAATGTTCTAAGGGATTCTTTATTTTGGAATTCAACCAATTAAAACATCAATAAGAAACCCTAATGAAGATCATGAACCCCATTGTTTGATTGTATTGAATGAATTGTATATAGATATGGACATTTTCTTCTTGATGAATAGAGTTGTTAATAAGGAGAGGCGAAAGATAATTTCATACGTTATTGCAAAGAAAAATAGTGCTTGTAACAACAAAAGGAGACTGTTAGCATAAAGTGAATAGAAAGACTCATTATTTAGGAAATAAGCCACTTCACATTAGTACGAAATGCAAATTAAGATGAATGACTCCTTTGGGTGATTGAACTAAAACACATTTATATATTTCAATAGTGCATGGACATATTTGTTTTAATTATTAATATACTATGTAATTTAGTCATAAATGTTAATCTCATGATCATTACCTCAAAAGGTGTGTTTGGAACCAAAAGACAAGTCTTCCAAACTAGAAATGTTCTGAGGGATTCTTTATTTTGGAATTCAACTAATGAACATCAATAAGAAACCCTAATGAAGATCATGAACCCCATTGTTTGATTGTATTGAATGAATTGTATAGATATGGAAATTTTTTCTTCTTGATGAATAGAGTTGTTAAATAAGGAGAAAAAAGATAATTTCATACGGTTATTGCAAGAAAAAATAGTGCTTGTAACAACAAAAGGAGCATGTTAGCTTAAAGTGAATAGAAAGACTCATTATTTAGGAAATACGCCACTTCACATTTGTACGAAATGCAAATTAAGATGAATGACTCCTTTGGTTGATTGAACTAAACACATTTATATTTGAAATAGTGCATGGACATATTTGTTTTAATTAATATACTATGTAATTTACTCATAAATGTTAATCTCAAGATCATTATCTCAAAAGGTGTGTTTGGAACTAAAAGACACGTCTTCCAAACTAGAAATGTTCTGAGGGATTCTTTATTTTGAAATTCAAAACATAAACATGAATAAGAAACCCTAATGAAGATCATGAACCCCATTGTTTGATTGTATTGAATGAATTGTATAGATATGGACATTTTCTTCTTGATAAATAGAGTTGTTAATAAGGAGAAAAAAGATAATTTCGTGGTTATTCCAAGAAAAATAGTGCCTATAAAAATAAAAGGAGCATGTTAGCATAAAGTGAATAGAAAGACTCATTATTTAGGAAATACGCCAACTCACATTAGTACGAAATGCAAATTAAGATTATTGACTCCTTTGGGTGATTGAACTAAACACATTTATATTTGAAATAGTGCATGGACATATTTGTTTTAATTAATATACTATGTAATTTAGTCATAAATGTTAATCTCATGATCATTACCTCAAAAGGTGTGTTTGGAACCAAAAGGCAAGTCTTCCAAACTAGAAATGTTCTGAGGGATTCTTTATTTTGGAGTTCAACTAATGAACATCAATAAGAAACCCTAATGAAGATCATGAACCCCATTGTTTGATTGTATTGAATGAATTGTATAGATATGGAAATTTTCTTCTTGATGAATAGAGTTGTTAATAAGGAGAAAAAAGATAATTTCACGGTTATTGCAAGAAAAATAGTGCTTGTAACAACTAAAGGAGCATGTTAGCTTAAAGTGTATAGAAAGACTCATTATTTAGGAAATACGCCACTTCACATTTGTACGAAATGCAAATTAAGATGAATGACTCCTTTGGTTGATTGAACTAAACACATTTATATTTGAAATAGTGCATGGACATATTTGTTTTAATTAATATACTATGTAATTTACTCATAAATGTTAATCTCATGATCATTATCTCCAAAGGTGTGTTTGGAACTAAAAGACAAGTCTTCCAAACTAGAAATGTTCTGAGGGATTCTTTATTTTGAAATTCATCCAATAAACATAAAAAAGAAACGCGAATGAAGATCATGAACGCCATTGTTTGATTGTATTGAATGAATTGTGTAGATAGGGACATTTTCTTCTTGATGAATAGAGTTGTTAATAAGGAGAAAAAAGATAATTCCACGGTTATTGCAAGAAAAATAGTGCTTGTAACAACAAAAGGAGCATGTTAGCTTAAAGTGAATAGAAAGACTCATTATTTAGGAAATACGCCACTTCACATTAGTACGAAATGCAAATTAAGATGAATGACTCCTTTGGTTGATTGAACTAATCACATTTATATTTGAAATAGTGCATGGACATATTTGTTTTAATTAATATACTATGTAATTTACTCATAAATGTTAATCTCATGATCATTATCTCCAAAGGTGTGTTTGGAACTAAAAGACAAGTCTTCCAAACTAGAAATGTTCTGAGGGATTCTTTATTTTGAAATTCAAAACATAAACATCAATAAGAGACAGTAATGAAGATCATGAACCCCATTGTTTGATTGTATTGAATGAATTGTATAGATATGGACATTTTCTTCTTGATGAATAGAGTTGTTAATAAGGAGAAAAAAGATAATTTCGTGGTTATTGCAAGAAAAATAGTGCCTATAATAACAAAAGGAGCATGTTAGCATAAAGTGAATAGAAAGACTCATTATTTAGGAAATACGCCACTTCACATTAGTACGAAATGCAAATTAAGATGAATGACTCCTTTGGGTGATTGAACTAAACACATTTATATTTGAAATAGTGCATGGACATATTTTTTTTAATTAATATACTATGTAATTTAGTCATAAATGTTAATCTCATGATCAATACCTCAAAAGGTGTGTTTGGAACCAAAAGACAAGTCTTCCAAAGTAGAAATGTTCTGAGGGATTCTTTATTTTGGAATTCAACCAATTAACATCAATAAGAAACCCTAATGAAGATCATGAACCCCATTGTTTGATTGTATTGAATGAATTGTATAGATATGGACATTTTCTTCTTGATGAATAGAGTTGTTAATAACGAGGCGAAAGATAATTTCACCGTTATTGCAAGAAAAATAGTGCTTGTAACAACAAAAGGAGCCTGTTAGCATAAAGTGAATAGAAAGACTCATTATTTAGGAAATAAGCCCCTTCACATTAGTACGAAATGCAAATTAAGATGAATGACTCCTTTGGGTGATTGAACTAAATATATTTATATGTTCAATAGTGCATGGATATATTTGTTTTAATTAATATACTATGTAATTTAGTCATAAACGTTAATCTCATGATCATTATGTCAAAAGGTGTGTTTGGAACCAAAAGACAAGTCTTCCAAACTAGAAATGTTCTGAGGGATTCTTTATTTTGAAATTCATCCAATAAACATCAATAAGAAACGCGAATGAAGATCATGAACGCCATTGTTTGATTGTATTGAATGAATTGTGTAGATAGGGACATTTTCTTCTTGATGAATAGAGTTGTTAATAAGGAGAAAAAAGATAATTTCACGGTTATTGCAAGAAAAATAGTGCTTGTAACAACAAAAGGAGCATGTTAGCTTAAAGTGAATAGAAAGACTCATTATTTAGGAAATACGCCACTTCACATTAGTACGAAATGCAAATTAAGATGAATGACTCCTTTGGTTGATTGAACTAAACACATTTATATTTGAAATAGTGCATGGACTTATTTGTTTTAATTAATATACTATGTAATTTACTCATAAATGTTAATCTCAAGATCATTATCTCAAAAGGTGTGTTTGGAACTAAAAGACACGTCTTCCAAACTAGAAATGTTCTGAGGGATTCTTTATTTTGAAATTCAAAACATAAAATAAACATGAATAAGAAACCCTAATGAAGATCATGAACCCCATTGTTTGATTGTATTGAATGAATTGTATAGATATGGACATTTTTCTTCTTGATGAATAGATAGAGTTGTTAATAAGGAGAAAAAAGATAATTTCGTGGTTATTGCAAGAAAAATAGTGCCTATAACAACAAAAGGAGCATGTTAGCATAAAGTGAATAGAAAGACTCATTATTTAGGAAATACGCCAACTCACATTAGTACGAAATGCAAATTAAGATTAATGACTCCTTTGGGTGATTGAACTAAACACATTTATATTTGAAATAGTGCATGGACATATTTGTTTTAATTAATATACTATGTAATTTAGTCATAAATGTTAATCTCATGATCATTACCTCAAAAGGTGTGTTTGGAACCAAAAGGCAAGTCTTCCAAACTAGAAATGTTCTGAGGGATTCTTTATTTTGGAATTCAACTAATGAACATCAATAAGAAACCCTAATGAAGATCATGAACCCCATTGTTTGATTGTATTGAATGAATTGTATAGATATGGACATTTTTTTCTTCTTGATGAATAGAGTTGTTAATAAGGAGAAAAAAGATAATTTCACGGTTATTGCAAGAAAAATAGTGCTTGTAACAACTAAAGGAGCATGTTAGCTTAAAGTGTATAGAAAGACTCATTATTTAGGAAATACGCCACTTCACATTTGTACGAAATGCAAATTAAGATGAATGACTCCTTTGGTTGATTGAACTAAACACATTTATATTTGAAATAGTGCATGGACATATTTGTTTTAATTAATATACTATGTAATTTACTCATAAATGTTAATCTCATGATCATTATCTCCAAAGGTGTGTTTGGAACTAAAAGACAAGTCTTCCAAACTAGAAATGTTCTGAGGGATTCTTTATTTTGAAATTCATCCAATAAACATCAAAAAGAAACGCGAATGAAGATCATGAACGCCATTGTTTGATTGTATTGAATGAATTGTGTAGATAGGGACATTTTCTTCTTGATGAATAGAGTTGTTAATAAGGAGAAAAAAGATAATTCCACGGTTATTGCAAGAAAAATAGTGCTTGTAACAACAAAAGGAGCATGTTAGCTTAAAGTGAATAGAAAGACTCATTATTTAGGAAATACGCCACTTCACATTAGTACGAAATGCAAATTAAGATGAATGACTCCTTTGGTTGATTGAACTAATCACATTTATATTTGAAATAGTGCATGGACATATTTGTTTTAATTAATATATACTATGTAATTTACTCATAAATGTTAATCTCATGATCATTATCTCCAAAGGTGTGTTTGGAACTAAAAAGACAAGTCTTCCAAACTAGAAATGTTCTGAGGGATTCTTTATTTTTGAAATTCAAAACATAAACATCAATAAGAGACAGTAATGAAGATCATGAACCCCATTGTTTGATTGTATTGAATGAATTGTATAGATATGGACATTTTCTTCTTGATGAATAGAGTTGTTAATAAGGAGAAAAAAGATAATTTCGTGGTTATTGCAAGAAAAATAGTGCTTATAATAACACAAAGGAGCATGTTAGCATAAAGTGAATAGAAAGACTCATTATTTAGGAAATACGCCACTTCACATTAGTACGAAATGCAAATTAAGATGAATGACTCCTTTGGGTGATTGAACTAAACACATTTATATTTGAAATAGTGCATGGACATATTTGTTTTAATTAATATACTATGTAATTTAGTCATAAATGTTAATCTCATGATCAATACCTCAAAAGGTGTGTTTGGAACCAAAAGACAAGTCTTCCAAAGTAGAAATGTTCTGAGGGATTCTTTATTTTGTAATTCAACCAATTAACATCAATAAGAAACCCTAATGAAGATCATGAACCCCATTGTTTGATTGTATTGAATGAATTGTATAGATATGGACATTTTCTTCTTGATGAATAGAGTTGTTAATAACGAGGCGAAAGATAATTTCACCGTTATTGCAAGAAAAATAGTGCTTGTAACAACAAAAGGAGCCTGTTAGCATAAAGTGAATAGAAAGACTCATTATTTAGGAAATAAGCCCCTTCACATTAGTACGAAATGCAAATTAAGATGAATGACTCCTTTGTGTGATTGAACTAAACACATTTATATTTGAAATAGTGCATGGACATATTTGTTTTAATTAATATACTATGTAATTTAGTCATAAATGTTAATCTCATGATCAATACCTCAAAAGGTGTGTTTGGAACCAAAAGACAAGTCTTCCAAAGTAGAAATGTTCTGAGGGATTCTTTATTTTGGAATTCAACCAATTAACATCAATAAGAAACCCTAATGAAGATCATGAACCCCATTGTTTGATTGTATTGAATGAATTGTGTATAGATATGGACATTTTCTTCTTTGATGAATAGAGTTGTTAATAACGAGGCGAAAGATAATTTCACCGTTATTGCAAGAAAAATAGTGCTTGTAACAACAAAAGGAGCCTGTTAGCATAAAGTGAATAGAAAGACTCATTATTTAGGAAATAAGCCCCTTCACATTAGTACGAAATGCAAATTAAGATGAATGACTCCTTTGGGTGATTGAACTAAATATATTTATATGTTCAATAGTGCATGGATATATTTGTTTTAATTAATATACTATGTAATTTAGTCATAAACGTTAATCTCATGATCATTATGTCAAAAGGTGTGTTTGGAACCAAAAGACAAGTCTTCCAAACTAGAAATGTTCTGAGGGATTCTTTATTTTGGAATTCAACTAATGAACATCAATAAGAAACCCTAATGAAGATCATGAACCCCATTGTTTGATTGTATTGAATGAATTGTATAGATATGGAAATTTTCTTCTTGATGAATAGAGTTGTTAATAAGGAGAAAAAAGATAATTTCACGGTTATTGCAAGAAAAATAGTGCTTGTAACAACTAAAGGAGCATGTTAGCTTAAAGTGTATAGAAAGACTCATTATTTAGGAAATACGCAACTTCACATTTGTACGAAATGCAAATTAAGATGAATGACTCCTTTGGTTGATTGAACTAAACACATTTATATTTGAAATAGTGCATGGACATATTTGTTTTAATTAATATACTATGTAATTTACTCATAAATGTTAATCTCAAGATCATTATCTCAAAAGGTGTGTTTGGAACTAAAAGACACGTCTTCCAAACTAGAAATGTTCTGAGGGATTCTTTATTTTGAAATTCAAAACATAAACATGAATAAGAAACCCTAATGAAGATCATGAACCCCATTGTTTGATTGTATTGAATGAATTGTATAGATATGGACATTTTCTTCTTGATGAATAGAGTTGTTAATAAGGAGAAAAAAGATAATTTCGTGGTTATTGCAAGAAAAATAGTGCCTATAACAACAAAAGGAGCATGTTAGCATAAAGTGAATAGAAAGACTCATTATTTAGGAAATACGCCAACTCACATTAGTACGAAATGCAAATTAAGATTAATGACTCCTTTGGGTGATTGAACTAAACACATTTATATTTGAAATAGTGCATGGACATATTTGTTTTAATTAATATACTATGTAATTTAGTCATAAATGTTAATCTCATGATCATTACCTCAAAAGGTGTGTTTGGAACCAAAAGGCAAGTCTTCCAAACTAGAAATGTTCTGAGGGATTCTTTATTTTGGAATTCAACTAATGAACATCAATAAGAAACCCTAATGAAGATCATGAACCCCATTGTTTGATTGTATTGAATGAATTGTATAGATATGGAAATTTTCTTCTTGATGAATAGAGTTGTTAATAAGGAGAAAAAAGATAATTTCACGGTTATTGCAAGAAAAATAGTGCTTGTAACAACTAAAGGAGCATGTTAGCTTAAAGTGAATAGAAAGACTCATTATTTAGGAAATACGCCACTTCACATTAGTACGAAATGCAAATTAAGATGAATGACTCCTTTGGTTGATTGAACTAAACACATTTATATTTGAAATAGTGCATGGACATATTTGTTTTAATTAATATACTATGTAATTTACTCATAAATGTTAATCTCATGATCATTATCTCCAAAGGTGTGTTTGGAACTAAAAGACAAGTCTTCCAAACTAGAAATGTTCTGAGGGATTCTTTATTTTGAAATTCATCCAATAAACATCAAAAAAGAAACGCGAATGAAGATCATGAACGCCATTGTTTGTTTGATTGTATTGAATGAATTGTGTAGATAGGGACATTTTTCTTCTTGATGAATAGAGTTGTTAATAAGGAGAAAAAAGATAATTCCACGGTTATTGCAAGAAAAATAGTGCTTGTAACAACAAAAGGAGCATGTTAGCTTAAAGTGAATAGAAAGACTCATTATTTAGGAAATACGCCACTTCACATTAGTACGAAATGCAAATTAAGATGAATGACTCCTTTGGTTGATTGAACTAATCACATTTATATTTGAAATAGTGCATGGACATATATTTGTTTTAATTAATATACTATGTAATTTACTCATAAATGTTAATCTCATGATCATTATCTCCAAAAGGTGTGTTTGGAACTAAAAGACAAGTCTTCCAAACTAGAAATGTTCTGAGGGATTCTTTATTTTGAAATTCAAAACATAAACATCAATAAGAGACAGTAATGAAGATCATGAACCCCATTGTTTGATTGTATTGAATGAATTGTATAGATATGGACATTTTCTTCTTGATGAATAGAGTTGTTAATAAGGAGAAAAAAGATAATTTCGTGGTTATTGCAAGAAAAATAGTGCCTATAACAACAAAAGGAGCATGTTAGCATAAAGTGAATAGAAAGACTCATTATTTAGGAAATACGCCACTTCACATTAGTACGAAATGCAAATTAAGATGAATGACTCCTTTGGGTGATTGAACTAAACACATTTATATTTGAAATAGTGCATGGACATATTTGTTTTAATTAATATACTATGTAATTTAGTCATAAATGTTAATCTCATGATCAATACCTCAAAAGGTGTGTTTGGAACCAAAAGACAAGTCTTCCAAAGTAGAAATGTTCTGAGGGATTCTTTATTTTGGAATTCAACCAATTAACATCAATAAGAAACCCTAATGAAGATCATGAACCCCATTGTTTGATTGTATTGAATGAATTGTATAGATATGGACATTTTTTTCTTCTTGATGAATAGAGTTGTTAATAAGGAGGCGAAAGATAATTTCATACGTTATTGCAAGAAAAATAGTGCTTGTAACAACAAAAGGAGCATGTTAGCATAAAGTGAATAGAAAGACTCATTATTTAGGAAATAAGCCACTTCACATTAGTACGAAATGCAAATTAAGATGAATGACTCCTTTGGGTGATTGAACTAAACACATTTATATTTTCAATAGTGCATGGATATATTTGTTTTAATTAATATACTATGTAATTTAGTCATAAATGTTAATCTCATGATCATTATGTCAAAAGGTGTGTTTGGAACCAAAAGACAAGTCTTCCAAACTAAAAATGTTCTGAGGGATTCTTTATTTTGAAATTCAACCAATAAACATCAATAAGAAACGCTAATGAAGATCATGAACGCCATTGTTTGATTGTATTGAATGAATTGTGTAGATAGGGACATTTTCTTCTTGATGAATAGAGTTTGTTAATAAGGAGAAAAAAGATAATTTCACGGTTATTGCAAGAAAAATAGTGCTTGTAACAACAAAAGGAGCATGTTAGCTTAAAGTGAATAGAAAGACTCATTATTTAGGAAATACGCCACTTCACATTAGTACGAAATGCAAATTAAGATGAATGACTCCTTTGGTTGATTGAACTAAACACATTTATATTTGAAATAGTGCATGGGACATATTTGTTTTAATTAATATACTATGTAATTTAGTCATAAATGTTAATCTCATGATCATTATCTCAAAAGGTGTGTTTGGAACCAAAAAGACAAGTCTTCCAAACTAGAAATGTTCTGAGGGATTCTTTATTTTGAAATTCAAAACTAATAAACATCAATAAGAAACCCTAATGAAGATCATGAACCCCATTGTTTGATTGTATTGAATGAATTGTATAGATATGGACATTTTCTTCTTGATGAATAGAGTTGTTAATAAGGAGAAAAAAGATAATTTCACGGTTATTGCAAGAAAAATAGTGCTTGTAACAACAAAAGGAGCATGTTAGCTTAAAGTGAATAGAAAGACTCATTATTTAGGAAATACGCCACTTCACATTAGTACGAAATGCAAATTAAGATGAATGACTCCTTTGGGTGATTGAACTAAACACATTTATATTTGAAATAGTGCATGGACATATTTGTTTTAATTAATATACTATGTAATTTAGTCATAAATGTTAATCTCATGATCATTATCTCAAAAGGTGTGTTTGGAACCAAAAGACAAGTCTTCCAAACTAGAAATGTTCTGAGGGATTCTTTATTTTGGAATTCAACTAATTAACATCAATAAGAAACCCTAATGAAGATCATGAACCCCATTGTTTGATTGTATTGAATGAATTGTATAGATATGGACAATTTTCTTCTTGATGAATAGAGTTGTTAATAAGGAGAAAAAGATAATTTCACGGTTATTGCAAGAAAAAATAGTGCTTGTAAACAACAAAAGGAGCATGTTAGCTTAAAGTGAATAGAAAGACTCATTATTTAGGAAATACGCCACTTCACATTAGTACGAAATGCAAATTAAGATGAATGACTCCCTTTGGTTGATTGAACTAAACACATTTATATTTGAAATAGTGCATGGACATATTTGTTTTAATTAATATACTATGTAATTTAGTCATAAATGTTAATCTCATGATCATTATCTCAAAAGGTGTGTTTGGAACCTAAAAGACAAGTCTTCCAAACTAGAAATGTTCTGAGGGATTCTTTATTTTGAAATTCATCCAATAAACATCAATAAGAAACGCTAATGAAGATCATGAAACCCCATTGTTTGATTGTATTGAATGAATTGTGTAGATATGGACATTTTCTTCTTTGATGAATAGAGTTGTTAATAAGGAGAAAAAAGATAATTTCACGGTTATTGCAAGAAAAATAGTGCTTGTAACAACAAAAGGAGCATGTTAGCATAAAGTGAATAGAAAGACTCATTATTTAGGAAATACGCCACTTCACATTAGTACGAAATGCAAATTAAGATGAATGACTCCTTTGGTTGATTGAACTAATCACATTTATATATTTGAAATAGTGCATGGACATATTTGTTTTAATTAATATACTATGTAATTTACTCATAAATGTTAATCTCATGATCATTATCTCAAAAGGTGTGTTTGGAACTAAAAGACAAGTCTTCCAAACTAGAAATGTTCTGAGGGATTCTTTATTTTGAAATTCAAAACATAAACATCAATAAGAAACCCTAATGAAGATCATGAACCCCATTGTTTGATTGTATTGAATGAATTGTATAGATATGGACATTTTCTTCTTGATGAATAGAGTTGTTAATAAGGAGAAAAAAAGATAATTTCGTGGTTATTGCAAGAAAAATAGTGCTATGTAACAACAAAAAGGAGCATGTTAGCATAAAGTGAATAGAAAGACTCATTATTTAGGAAATACGCCACTTCACATTAGTACGAAATGCAAATTAAGATGAATGACTCCTTTGGGTGATTGAACTAAAACACATTTATATTTGAAATAGTGCATGGACATATTTGTTTTAATTAATATACTATGTAATTTAGTCATAAATGTTAATCTCATGATCATTACCTCAAAAGGTGTGTTTGGAACCAAAAGACAAGTCTTCCAAAGTAGAAATGTTCTGAGGGATTCTTTATTTTGGAATTCAACCAATTAACATCAATAAGAAACCCTAATGAAAGATCATGAACCCCATTGTTTGATTGTATTGAATGAATTGTATAGATATGGACATTTTCTTCTTGATGAATAGAGTTGTTAATAAGGAGGCGAAAGATAATTTCACCGTTATTGCAAGAAAAAATAGTGCTTGTAACAACAAAAGGAGCCTGTTAGCATAAAGTGAATAGAAAGACTCATTATTTAGGAAATAAGCCACTTCACATTAGTACGAAATGCAAATTAAGATGAATGACTCCTTTGGGTGATTGAACTAAACACATTTATATTTTCAATAGTGCATGGACATATTTGTTTTAATTAATATACTATGTAATTTAGTCATAAATGTTAATCTCATGATCATTATCTCAAAAGGTGTGTTTGGAACCAAAAGACAAGTCTTCCAAACTAGAAATGTTCTGAGGGATTCTTTATTTTGAAATTCATCCAATAAACATCAATAAGAGACAGTAATGAAGATCATGAACCCCATTGTTTGATTGTATTGAATGAATTGTATAGATATGGACATTTTCTTCTTGATGAATAGAGTTGTTAATAAGGAGAAAAAAAGATAATTTCACGGTTATTGCAAGAAAAATAGTGCTTGTAACAACAAAAGGAGCATGTTAGCATAAAGTGAATAGAAAGACTCATTATTTAGGAAATACGCCACTTCACATTAGTACGAAAAGCAAATTAAGATTAATGACTCCTTTGGATGATTGAACTAAACACATTTATATTTGAAATAGTGCATGGACATATTTGTTTTAATTAATATACTATGTAATTTAGTCATAAATGTTAATCTCATGATCATTACCTCAAAAGGTGTGTTTGGAACCAAAAGACAAGTCTTCCAAACTAGAAATGTTCTGAGGGATTCTTTATTTTGAAATTCATCCAATAAACATCAATAAGAGACAGTAATGAAGATCATGAACCCCATTGTTTGATTGTATTGAATGAATTGTATAGATATGGACATTTTCTTCTTGATGAATAGAGTTGTTAATAAGGAGAAAAAAGATAATTTCATGGTTAGTGCAAGAAAAATGGTGCTTGTAACAACAAAAGGAGCATGTTAGCTTAAAGTGAATAGAAAGACTCATTATTTAGGAAATACGCCACTTCACATTAGTACGAAATGCAAATTAAGATGAATGACTCCTTTGGTTGATTGAACTAAACACATTTATATTTGAAATAGTGCATTGACATATTTGTTTTAATTAATATACTATGTAATTTAGTCATAAATGTTAATCTCATGATCATTATCTCAAAAGGTGTGTTTGGAACCAAAAGACAAGTCTTCCAAACTAGAAATGTTCTGAGGGATTCTTTATTTTGAAATTCAAACTCCATAAACATCAATAAGAAACCCTAATGAAGATCATGAACCCCATTGTTTGATTGTATTGAATGAATTGTATAGATATGGACATTTTCTTCTTGATGAATAGAGTTGTTAATAAGGAGAAAAAAGATAATTTCACGGTTATTGCAAGAAAAATAGTGCTTGTAACAACAAAAGGAGCATGTTAGCATAAAGTGAATAGAAAGACTCATTATTTAGGAAATACGCCACTTCACATTAGTACGAAATGCAAATTAAGATGAATGACTCCTTTGGGTGATTGAACTAAACACATTTATATTTTGAAATAGTGCATGGACATATTTGTTTTAATTAATATACTATGTAATTTAGTCATAAATGTTAATCTCATGATCATTATCTCAAAAGGTGTGTTTGGAACCAAAAGACAAGTCTTCCAAACTAGAAATGTTCTGAGGGATTCTTTATTTTTGGAATTCAAACTAATTAACATCAATAAGAAACCCTAATGAAGATCATGAACCCCATTGTTTGATTGTATTGAATGAATTGTATAGATATGGACATTTTCTTCTTGATGAATAGAGTTGTTAATAAAGAGAAAAAAGATAATTTCATGATTATTGCAAGAAAAATAGTGCTTGTAACAACAAAAGGAGCATGTTAGCATAAAGTGAATAGAAAGACTCATTATTTAGGAAATACGCCACTTCACATTAGTACGAAATGCAAATTAAGATGAATGACTCCTTTGGGTGATTGAACTAAACACATTTATATTTGAAATAGTGCATGGACATATTTGTTTTAATTAATATACTATGTAATTTAGTCATAAATGTTAATCTCATGATCATTACCTCAAAAGGTGTGTTTGGAACCAAAAGACAAGTCTTCCAAACTAGAAATGTTCTGAGGGATTCTTTATTTTGGAATTCAACCAATTAACATCAATAAGAAACCCTAATGAAGATCATGAACCCCATTGTTTGATTGTATTGAATGAATTGTATAGATATGGACATTTTCTTCTTGATGAATAGAGTTGTTAATAAGGAGAAAAAAGATAATTTCACGGTTATTGCAAGAAAAATAGTGCTTGTAACAACAAAAGGAGCCTGTTAGCATAAAGTGAATAGAAAGACTCATTATTTAGGAAATAAGCCACTTCACATTAGTACGAAATGCAAATTAAGATGAATGACTCCTTTGGGTGATTGAACTAAATACATTTATATGTTCAATAGTGCATGGATATATTTGTTTTAATTAATATACTATGTAATTTAGTCATAAATGTTAATCTCATGATCATTATGTCAAAAGGTGTGTTTGGAACCAAAAGACAAGTCTTCCAAACTAGAAATGTTCTGAGGGATTCTTTATTTTGAAATTCATCCAATAAACATCAATAAGAAACGCGAATGAAGATCATGAACGCCATTGTTTGATTGTATTGAATGAATTGTGTAGATAGGGACATTTTCTTCTTGATGAATAGAGTTGTTAATAAGGAGAAAAAAGATAATTTCACGGTTATTGCAAGAAAAATAGTGCTTGTAACAACAAAAGGAGCATGTTAGCTTAAAGTGAATAGAAAGACTCATTATTTAGGAAATACGCCACTTCACATTAGTACGAAATGCAAATTAAGATGAATGACTCCTTTGGTTGATTGAACTAAACACATTTATATTTGAAATAGTGCATGGACATATTTGTTTTAATTAATATACTATGTAATTTACTCATAAATGTTAATCTCATGATCATTATCTCAAAAGGTGTGTTTGGAACTAAAAGACAAGTCTTCCAAACTAGAAATGTTCTGAGGGATTCTTTATTTTGAAATTCAAAACATAAACATCAATAAGAAACCCTAATGAAGATCATGAACCCCATTGTTTGATTGTATTGAATGAATTGTATAGATATGGACATTTTCTTCTTGATGAATAGAGTTGTTAATAAGGAGAAAAAAGATAATTTCGTGGTTATTGCAAGAAAAATAGTGCCTATAACAACAAAAGGAGCATGTTAGCATAAAAGTGAATAGAGAAAGACTCATTATTTAGGAAATACACCACTTCACATTAGTACGAAATGCAAATTAAGATTAATGACTCCTTTGGGTGATTGAACTAAACACATTTATATTTGAAATAGTGCATGGACATATTTGTTTTAATTAATATACTATGTAATTTAGTCATAAATGTTAATCTCATGATCAATACCTCAAAAGGTGTGTTTGGAACCAAAAGACAAGTCTTCCAAAGTAGAAATGTTCTGAGGGATTCTTTATTTTGGAATTCAACCAATTAACATCAATAAGAAACCCTAATGAAGATCATGAACCCCATTGTTTGATTGTATTGAATGAATTGTATAGATATGGACATTTTCTTCTTGATGAATAGAGTTGTTAATAACGAGGCGAAAGATAATTTCACGGTTATTGCAAGAAAAATAGTGCTTGTAACAACAAAAGGAGCCTGTTAGCATAAAGTGAATAGAAAGACTCATTATTTAGGAAATAAGCCACTTCACATTAGTACGAAATGCAAATTAAGATGAATGACTCCTTTGGTTGATTGAACTAAACACATTTATATTTTGAAATAGTGCATGGACATATTTGTTTTAATTAATATACTATGTAATTTAGTCATAAATGTTAATCTCATGATCATTATCTCCAAAGGTGTGTTTGGAACCAAAAAGACAAGTCTTCCAAACTAGAAATGTTCTGAGGGATTCTTTATTTTGGAAATTCATCCCATAAACATCAATAAGAAACCCTAATGAAGATCATGAACCCCATTGTTTGATTGTATTGAATGAATTGTATAGATAGGGACATTTTCTTCTTGATGAATAGAGTTGTTAATAAGGAGAAAAAAGATAATTTCACGGTTATTGCAATAAAAATAGTGCTTGTAACAACAAAAGGAGCATGTTAGCATAAAGTGAATAGAAAGACTCATTATTTAGGAAATAAGCCACTTCACATTAGTACGAAATGCAAATTAAGATGAATGACTCCTTTGGTTGATTGAAACTAAACACATTTATATTTTGAAATAGTGCATGGACATATTTGTTTTAATTAATATACTATGTAATTTACTCATAAATGTTAATCTCATGATCATTATCTCAAAAAGGTGTGTTTGGAACTAAAAGACAAGTCTTCCAAACTAGAAATGTTCTGAGGGATTCTTTATTTTGAAATTCAAAACATAAACATCAATAAGAAAACCTAATGAAGATCATGAACCCCATTGTTTGATTGTATTGAATGAATTGTATAGATATGGACATTTTCTTCTTGATGAAATAGAGTTGTTAATAAGGAGACAAAAGATAATTTCATGGTTATTGCAAGAAAAATAGTGCTTGTAACAACAAAAGGAGCATGTTAGCATAAAAGTGAATAGAAAGACTCATTATTTAGGAAATACGCCACTTCACATTAGTACGAAATGCAAATTAAGATGAATGACTCCTTTGGGTGATTGAACTAAAAACACATTTATATTTGAAAATAGTGCATGGACATATTTGTTTTTTAATTAATATATACTATGTAATTTAGTCATAAAATGTTAATCTCATGATCATTATCTCAAAAGGTGTGTTTGGAACCAAAAAGGCAAAGTCTTCCGAACATCAATAAGAAACCCTAATGAAGATCATGAACCCCATTGTTTGATTGTATTGAATGAATTGTATAGATATGGGAAATTTTCTTCTTGATGAATAGAGTTGTTAATAAGGAGAAAAAAGATAATTTCACGGTTATTGCAAGAAAAATAGTGCTCTGTAACAACAAAAGGAGCATGTTAGCTTAAAGTGATATTGGATAAGACTCATTATT
>JBAPLH010002164.1:0-41929 GCA_037897445.1 Ceriops zippeliana
AAATGCAAACCAAGATGAATGAATTCTTCGATTGGTGGATGCTAACACATTTATTGTTAATAGGGTTTAGAATGGTTTGTTTTAATGAATATACTTAGTAGTTTAGGCACAAGTGTGAATTTCATGATCTTTGTATCAAAAAGTGTTGTGTAACAAAAAAGGATACTTGCTAAGAAGAAATGATGGGACGGACTCTTTATTTTGTATTTCAACAATTAATATCAATAAGAAAAGCAAATCAAGATTAAGGACGTCATTGTTTGTTGGAATTGAAAGAATTCATGGTAGATGATTCGGATATTATTTCACAATTAATATAGTCGTTAAGTATGACACAAACGATAATTTCATGGTCATTGAATGAAAAAATCTTTGGAACAGAAAGAGGAGTGTAATTAGCTGGAGCGCATTGAATGTCTCATTATTTTTGAATAAAACTACTTAACAAATGTACGAAATGCAAACCAAGAATGAATTCTTTATTGGTGGAAGTAAACACAGAATATAGTTAATAGTTGTAGGGCTCACAGTGTTATTATTCATGTTTTTGTATCAAAAGTGTGTTTTGTAGAAAACAAAAAGGATACTTAGCTAGAAGAGAAATAGTGGGACAAGACTCTTTATTTTGTTATTTTTAACCAATTTACAATATCGATAAGAAGAAGCAAAATCAATCAAAGATAATCCATTTCTTGTTGGAATTGATAGATGTCAGGGTTATAGATGGTTCATCGTTGGATATTGATTATCACATGTTAATATAGTCGTGTAAGTATGACACAAACGATTAAATTTCATAGTCATTTGAGAATCGAAAAATGAGTCTTTGGAACAGAAAGAGGAGTGTATTTAGCCTGTTTCAGGGCTGCATTGAATGTCTCATTATTTTTGAATGAAAACTACTTTAACAATTAGTACCAAATGCAAAACAAGATGAATGAAATTCTTCGATTGGTGAGAAAGTAAACACATTTATATTGAGGTCTAATACTAGGGTTTAGAATGGTTTGTTTTAATGAATATAGTTAGTAGTTTTAGGCACAAGTGTTACATTTCAATGATCTTTGTAATCAAAAAAGTGTGATTTTGTAGAACCTAAATAGGATACTTGCTAAGTAAGAAATGATGGGACAGGGACTACTCTTTATTTTGTATTTTCCACAAATTAATATCAATAAGAAAAGCAAATCAAAGATCAGGGACTCCATTTTGTTTGTCAGAATTGAAAGAATTCATGGTATAGATGGTTCATGGATATTGATTTCACAATTAATATACTCGTTAAGTATGACACAAACGATAGTTTTTCATCCGTCATTGAATGAAAAAATAGTCTTTGGAACAGAAAGAGGAGTGTAATTATCTGGAGGCGCATTGAATGTCTCATTATTTTTGAATGAAACTACTTAACAATAGTACAAAATGCAAACCAAGATGAATGAATTCTTCGATTGGTGGAAGTAAACACATATTAGAGTGTTAATAGGGTTTAGAATGGTTTTTTTTAATGAATATAGTTAGTAGTTTAGGCACAAGTGTTTAATTTCATGATCTTTGTATCCAAAAAGTGTGTTTGTAAACAAAAAAGGATACTTGCTAAGAAGAAAATGATGGGACGGACTCTTTATTTTGTATTTCAAACCAATTAATATCAATAAGAAAAGCAAATCAAGATCAGGGAACTCCATTGTTTGTTGGAATTGAAAGAATTCAGGGTATAGATGGTTCCTGGATATTGATTTTCACAAATTAATATAGTCATTATGTATGAAACAAACGAGATAATTTCATGGTCATTGAATGAAAAATATTCTTCAGAAAGAATGAGGAGTGTAATTAGCTGGAGGCGCATTGAATGTCTCATTATTTTTGAATGAAACTACTTAAACAATAGTACGAAATGCAAACCAAGATGAATGAATTCTTCGATTGTGTGGAATTAAACACATTTATATTGTTAATAGGGTTTAGAATGGTTTGTTTTAATGAATATACTTAGTTAGTTTAGGCACAAGTGTGAATTTCATGATCTTTGTATCAAAAAGTCTGTTTGTAGACAAAAAAAGGATACTTGCTAAGTAGAAATGATGGGACGGACTCTTTATTTTGTATTTCAACCAATTAAATATCAATAAGAAAAGCAAATCAAGATTAAGGACGTCATTGTTTGTTGGAATTAAAAAGAATTCATGGTATAGATGATTCATGGATACGGATTTCACAATTAATATAGTCGTTAAGTATGACACAAACGATAATTTCATGGTCATTGAATGAAAATTATTTCTTTGGAACAGAAAGAGGATGTGTAATTAGCTGGAAGCGCATTGAATGTCTCATTATTTTTGAAGAAAACTACTTAACAATAGTACGAAATGCAAACCAAGATGAATGAATTCTTCTATTGGTGGAAGTAAACACATTTAGAGTCTTAATAGGGTTTAGAATGGTTTGTTTTAATGAATATAGATCGTAGTTTAGGCATAAGTATTAATTTCATGATCTTTGTATCAAAAAGTGTGTTTGTAGAAAAAAAAGGATACTTGCTAAGTTGAAATGATGGGACGAACTCTTTATTTCGTATTTCAACCAATTAATATCAATAAGAAAAGCAAATCAAGATCAGCGACTCCATTGTTTGTTGGAATTGGAAGAATTCATGGTATAAACGGTTGATGGATATTGATTGCACAATTAATATATTCAATAAGTATAACATAAACGATAATTTCATGGTCATTGAATGAAAAATAGTCTTTGGAACAGAAAGAGGAGTGTAATTAGCTGGAGGCGCCTTGGATGTCTCATTATTTTTGAATGCAATTACTTAACAATTGTACAAAATGCAAACCAAGATGAATGAATTTCTTCGATTGGTGGAAGTAAACACATTTAGAGCATTAATAGAGTTTAGAATTGTTTGTTGTAATGAATATAGTTAGTAGTTTAGGCACAAGTGTTAATTTCATGATCTTTGTATCAAAAAAGTGTGTTTGTCAACAAAAAAGGATACTCGCTAAGAAGAAATGATGGGACGAACTCGTTATTTTGTATTTCAAGCAATTAATATCAATAAAGAAAAGCAAATCAAGATCAGGGACTCCATTGTTTGTTGGAATTGAAAGAATTCAGGATGTAGATGGTTCGTGGATATTTATTTCACAATTAATATAGTCGTTAAGTGTGAAACAAACGATAATTTCACGGTTATTGAATGAAAAATAGCCTTTGGATCAGAAAGAGGAGTGTAATTAGCTGGAGGCGCATTGAAAGTCTCCTAATTTTTGAATGAAACTACTTAACAATTGTACAAAATGCAAACCAAGATGAATGAATTCTTTGATTGGAGGAAGTAAACACATTTAGAGCGTTAATAGAGTTTAGAATTGTTTGTTGTAATGAATATAGTTAATAGTTTAGGCACAAGTGTTAATTTCATGATCTTTGTATCAAAAAGTGTGTTTGAAAACAAAAAAGGATACTTGCTAAGAAGAAATAATGGGACGGACTCTTTATTTTGTATTTCAACCAATTAATATCAATAAGAAAAGCAAATCAAGATCAAGAACTCCATTGTTTGTTGGAATTGAAAGAATTCAGGGTATAGATGGTTCATGGATATTGATTTCACAATTAATATACTTGTTAAGTATGACACAAACGATAGTTTCATCGTCATTGAATGAAAAATAGTCTTTGGAACAGAAAGAGGAGTGTAATTATCTGGAGGCGCATTGAATGTCTCATTATTTTTGAATGAAACTACTTAACAATAGTACAAAATAGAAACCAAGATGAATGAATTCAACGATTGGAGGAAGTAAACACATTTAGAGCGTTAATAGGGTTTAGAATGGTTTGTTGTAATGAATATAGTTAGTAGTTTAGGCACAAGTGTTAATTTCATGATCTTTGTATCAAAAAGTGTGTGTTTGTAAACAAAAAAGGATACTTGCTAAGAGGAAATGATGGGACGGACTCTTTATTTTGTATTTCAACCAATTAATATCAATAAGAAAAGCAAATCAAGATCAAGAACTCCATTGTTTGTTGGAATTGAAAGAATTCAGGGTATAGATGGTTCCTGGATATTGATTTCACAATTAATATAGTCATTATGTATGAAACAAACGATAATTTCATGGTCATTGAATGAAAAATATTCTTCAGAAAGAATGAGGAGTGTAATTAGCTAGAGGCGCATTGAATGTCTCATTATTTTCGAATGAAACTACTTAAACAATAGTACGAAATGCAAACCAAGATGAATGAATTCTTCGATTGGTGGATGCTAACACATTTATATTGTTAATAGGGTTTAGAATGGTTTGTTTTAATGAATATACTTAGCAGTTTAGGCACAAGTGTGAATTTCATGATCTTTGTATCAAAAAGTCTGTTTGTAGACAAAAAAGGATACTTGCTAAGAAGAAATGATGGGACGGACTCTTTCTTTTGTATTTCAACCAATTAATATCAATAAGAAAAGCAAATCAAGATTAAGGACGTCATTGTTTGTTGGAATTAAAAGAATTCATGGTATAGATGATTCATGGATACGGATTTCACAATTAATATAGTCGTTAAGTATGACACAAACGATAATTTCATGGTCATTGAATGAAAATTATTCTTTGGAACAGAAAGAGGAGTGTAATTAGCTGGAAGCGCATTGAATGTCTCATTATTTTTGAAGAAAACTACTTAACAATAGTACGAAATGCAAACCAAGATGAATGAATTCTTCTATTGGTGGAAGTAAACACATTTAGAGTGTTAATAGGGTTTAGAATGGTTTGTTTTAATGAATATAGTTCGTAGTTTAGGCATAAGTATTAATTTCATGATCTTTGTATCAAAAAGTGTGTTTGTAGACAAAAAAGGATACTTGCTAAGTTGAAATGATGGGACGAACTCTTTATTTCGTATTTCAACCAATTAATATCAATAAGAAAAGCAAATCAAGATCAGCGACTCCATTGTTTGTTGGAATTGGAAGAATTCATGGTATACACGGTTGATGGATATTGATTGCACAATTAATATATTCAATAAGTATAACATAAACGATAATTTCATGGTCATTGAATGAAAAATAGTCTTTGGAACAGAAAGAGGAGTGTAATTAGCTGGAGGCGCCTTGGATGTCTCATTATTTTTGAATGCAATTACTTAACAATTGTACAAAATGCAAACCAAGATGAATGAATTCTTCGATTGGTGGAAGTAAACACATTTAGAGCATTAATAGAGTTTAGAATTGTTTGTTGTAATGAATATAGTTAGTAGTTTAGGTACAAGTGTTAATTTCATGATCTTTTGTATCAAAAAGTGTGTGTTTGTCAACAAAAAAAGGATACTCGCTAAGAAGAAATGATGGGACGAACTCGTTATTTTGTATTTCAAGCAATTAATATCAATAAGAAAAGCAAATCAAGATCAGGGACTCCATTGTTTGTTGGAATTGAAAGAATTCAGGATGTAGATGGTTCGTGGATATTTATTTCACAATTAATATAGTCGTTAAGTGTGAAACAAACGATAATTTCACGGTTATTGAATGAAAAATAGCCTTTGGATCAGAAAGAGGAGTGTAATTAGCTGGAGGCGCATTGAAAGTCTCCTAATTTTTGAATGAAACTACTTAACAATTGTAAAAAATGCAAACCAAGATGAATGAATTCTTTGATTGGAGGAAGTAAACACATTTAGAGCGTTAATAGAGTTTAGAATTGTTTGTTGTAATGAATATAGTTAATAGTTTAGGCACAAGTGTTAATTTCATGATCTTTGTATCAAAAAGTGTGTTTGTAAACAAAAAAGGATACTTGCTAAGAAGAAATAATGGGACGGACTCTTTATTTTGTATTTCAACCAATTAATATCAATAAGAAAAGCAAATCAAGATCAAGAACTCCATTGTTTGTTGGAATTGAAAGAATTCAGGGTATAGATGGTTCATGGATATTGATTTCACAATTAATATACTTGTTAAGTATGACACAAACGATAGTTTCATCGTCATTGAATGAAAAATAGTCTTTGGAACAGAAAGAGGAGTGTAATTATCTGGAGGCGCATTGAATGTCTCATTATTTTTGAATGAAACTACTTAACAATAGTACAAAATACAAACCAAGATGAATGAATTCCACGATTGGAGGAAGTAAACACATTTAGAGCGTTAATAGGGTTTAGAATGGTTTGTTGTAATGAATATAGTTAGTAGTTTAGGCACAAGTGTTAATTTCATGATCTTTGTATCAAAAAGTGTGTTTGTAAACAAAAAAGGATACTTGCTAAGAGGAAATGATGGGACGGACTCTTTTTATTTTGTATTTCAACCAATTAATATCAATAAGAAAAGCAAATCAAGATCAAGAACTCCATTGTTTGTTGGAATTGAAAGAATTCAGGGTATAGATGGTTCCTGGATATTGATTTCACAATTAATATAGTCATTATGTATGAAACAAACGATAATTTCATGGTCATTGAATGAAAAATATTCTTCAGAAAGAATGAGGAGTGTAATTAGCTAGAGGCGCATTGAATGTCTCATTATTTTCGAATGAAACTACTTAAACAATAGTACGAAATGCAAACCAAGATGAATGAATTCTTCGACTGGTGGATGCTAACACATTTATATTGTTAATAGGGTTTAGAATGGTTTGTTTTAATGAATATACTTAGCAGTTTAGGCACAAGTGTGAATTTCATGATCTTTGTATCAAAAAGTCTGTTTGTAGACAAAAAAGGATATTTGCTAAGAAGAAATGATGGGACGGACTCTTTATTTTGTATTTCAACCAATTAATATCAATAAGAAAAGCAAATCAAGATTAAGGACGTCATTGTTTGTTGGAATTGAAAGAATTCATGGTACAGATGATTCATGGATACGGATTTCACAATTAATATAGTCGTTAAGTATGACACAAACGATAATTTCATGGTCATTGAATGAAAAATATTCTTTGGAACAGAAAGAGGAGTGTAATTAGCTGGAAGCGCATTGAATGTCTCATTATTTTTGAATAAAACTACTTAACAATAGTACGAAATGCAAACCAAGATGAATGAATTCTTCTATTGGTGGAAGTAAACACATTTAGAGTGTTAATAGGGTTTAGAATGGTTTGTTTTAATGAATATAGATCGTAGTTTAGGCATAAGTGTTAATTTCATGATCTTTGTATCAAAAAGTGTGTTTGTAGACAAAAAAGGATACTTGCTAAGTTGAAATGATGGGACGAACTCTTTATTTCGTATTTCAACCAATTAATATCAATAAGAAAAGCAAATCAAGATCAGCGACTCCATTGTTTGTTGGAATTGGAAGAATTCATGGTATAAACGGTTGATGGATATTGATTGCACAATTAATATATTCAATAAGTATAACATAAACGATAATTTCATGGTCATTGAATGAAAAATATTCTTTGGAACAGAAAGAGGAGTGTAATTAGCTGGAGGCGCCTTGGATGTCTCATTATTTTTGAATGCAATTACTTAACAATTGTACAAAATGCAAACCAAGATGAATGAATTCTTCGATTGGTGGAAGTAAACACATTTAGAGCATTAATAGAGTTTAGAATTATTTGTTGTAATGAATATAGTTAGTAGTTTAGGCACAAGTGTTAATTTCATGATCTTTGTATCAAAAAGTGTGTTTGTAAACAAAAAAGGATACTTGCTAAGAAGAAATAATGGGACGGACTCTTTATTTTGTATTTCAACCAATTAATATCAATAATAAAAGCAAATCAAGATCAAGAACTCCATTGTTTGTTGGATTTTAAAGAATTCAGGGTATAGATGGTTCATGGATATTGATTTCACAATTAATATACTTGTTAAGTATGACACAAACGATAGTTTCATCGTCATTGAATGAAAAATAGTCTTTGGAACAGAAAGAGGAGTGTAATTATCTGGAGGCGCATTGAATGTCTCATTATTTTTGAATGAAACTACTTAACAATAGTACAAAATACAAACCAAGATGAATGAATTCAACGATTGGAGGAAGTAAACACATTTAGAGCGTTAATAGGGTTTAGAATGGTTTGTTGTAATGAATATAGTTAGTAGTTTAGGCACAAGTGTTAATTTCATGATCTTTGTATCAAAAAGTGTGTTTGTAAACAAAAAAGGATACTTGCTAAGAGGAAATGATGGGACGGACTCTTTATTTTGTATTTCAACCAATTAATATCAATAAGAAAAGCAAATCAAGATCAAGAACTCCATTGTTTGTTGGAATTGAAAGAATTCAGGGTATAGATGGTTCCTGGATATTGATTTCACAATTAATATAGTCATTATGTATGAAACAAACGATAATTTCATGGTCATTGAATGAAAAATATTCTTCAGAAAGAATGAGGAGTGTAATTAGCTAGAGGCGCATTGAATGTCTCATTATTTTCGAATGAAACTACTTAAACAATAGTACGAAATGCAAACCAAGATGAATGAATTCTTCGATTGGTGGATGCTAACACATTTATATTGTTAATAGGGTTTAGAATGGTTTGTTTTAATGAATATACTTAGCAGTTTAGGCACAAGTGTGAATTTCATGATCTTTGTATCAAAAAGTCTGTTTGTAGACAAAAAAGGATACTTGCTAAGAAGAAATGATGGGACGGACTCTTTCTTTTGTATTTCAACCAATTAATATCAATAAGAAAAGCAAATCAAGATTAAGGACGTCATGTTTTTGTTGGAATTAAAAGAATTCATGGTATAGATGATTCATGGATACGGATTTCACAATTAATATAGTCGTTAAGTATGACACAAACGATAATTTCATGGTCATTGAATGAAAATTATTCTTTGGAACAGAAAGAGGAGTGTAATTAGCTGGAAGCGCATTGAATGTCTCATTATTTTTGAAGAAAACTACTTAACAATAGTACGAAATGCAAACCAAGATGAATGAATTCTTCTATTGGTGGAAGTAAACACATTTAGAGTGTTAATAGGGTTTAGAATGGTTTGTTTTAATGAATATAGTTCGTAGTTTAGGCATAAGTATTAATTTCATGATCTTTGTATCAAAAAGTGTGTTTGTAGACAAAAAAGGATACTTGCTAAGTTGAAATGATGGGACGAACTCTTTATTTCGTATTTCAACCAATTAATATCAATAAGAAAAGCAAATCAAGATCAGCGACTCCATTGTTTGTTGGAATTGGAAGAATTCATGGTATACACGGTTGATGGATATTGATTGCACAATTAATATATTCAATAAGTATAACATAAACGATAATTTCATGGTCATTGAATGAAAAATAGTCTTTGGAACAGAAAGAGGAGTGTAATTAGCTGGAGGCGCCTTGGATGTCTCATTATTTTTGAATGCAATTACTTAACAATTGTACAAAATGCAAACCAAGATGAATGAATTCTTCGATTGGTGGAAGTAAACACATTTAGAGCATTAATAGAGTTTAGAATTGTTTGTTGTAATGAATATAGTTAGTAGTTTAGGTACAAGTGTTAATTTCATGATCTTTGTATCAAAAAGTGTGTTTGTCAACAAAAAAGGATACTCGCTAAGAAGAAATGATGGGACGAACTCGTTATTTTGTATTTCAAGCAATTAATATCAATAAGAAAAGCAAATCAAGATCAGGGACTCCATTGTTTGTTGGAATTGAAAGAATTCAGGATGTAGATGGTTCGTGGATATTTATTTCACAATTAATATAGTCGTTAAGTGTGAAACAAACGATAATTTCACGGTTATTGAATGAAAAACAGCCTTTGGATCAGAAAGAGGAGTGTAATTAGCTGGAGGCGCATTGAAAGTCTCCTAATTTTTGAATGAAACTACTTAACAATTGTAAAAAATGCAAACCAAGATGAATGAATTCTTTGATTGGAGGAAGTAAACACATTTAGAGCGTTAATAGAGTTTAGAATTGTTTGTTGTAATGAATATAGTTAATAGTTTAGGCACAAGTGTTAATTTCATGATCTTTGTATCAAAAAGTGTGTTTGTAAACAAAAAAGGATACTTGCTAAGAAGAAATAATGGGACGGACTCTTTATTTTGTATTTCAACCAATTAATATCAATAAGAAAAGCAAATCAAGATCAAGAACTCCATTGTTTGTTGGAATTGAAAGAATTCAGGGTATAGATGGTTCATGGATATTGATTTCACAATTAATATACTTGTTAAGTATGACACAAACGATAGTTTCATCGTCATTGAATGAAAAATAGTCTTTGGAACAGAAAGAGGAGTGTAATTATCTGGAGGCGCATTGAATGTCTCATTATTTTTGAATGAAACTACTTAACAATAGTACAAAATACAAACCAAGATGAATGAATTCCACGATTGGAGGAAGTAAACACATTTAGAGCGTTAATAGGGTTTAGAATGGTTTGTTGTAATGAATATAGTTAGTAGTTTAGGCACAAGTGTTAATTTCATGATCTTTGTATCAAAAAGTGTGTTTGTAAACACAAAAAAGGATACTTGCTAAGAGGAAATGATGGGACGGACTCTTTATTTTGTATTTCAACCAATTAATATCAATAAGAAAAGCAAATCAAGATCAAGAACTCCATTGTTTGTTGGAATTGAAAGAATTCAGGGTATAGATGGTTCCTGGATATTGATTTCACAATTAATATAGTCATTATGTATGAAACAAACGATAATTTCATGGTCATTGAATGAAAAATATTCTTCAGAAAGAATGAGGAGTGTAATTAGCTAGAGGCGCATTGAATGTCTCATTATTTTCGAATGAAACTACTTAAACAATAGTACGAAATGCAAACCAAGATGAATGAATTCTTCGACTGGTGGATGCTAACACATTTATATTGTTAATAGGGTTTAGAATGGTTTGTTTTAATGAATATACTTAGCAGTTTAGGCACAAGTGTGAATTTCATGATCTTTGTATCAAAAAGTCTATTTGTAGACAAAAAAGGATATTTGCTAAGAAGAAATGATGGGACGGACTCTTTATTTTGTATTTCAACCAATTAATATCAATAAGAAAAGCAAATCAAGATTAAGGACGTCATTGTTTGTTGGAATTGAAAGAATTCATGGTACAGATGATTCATGGATATGGATTTCACAATTAATATAGTCGTTAAGTATGACACAAACGATAATTTCATGGTCATTGAATGAAAAATATTCTTTGGAACAGAAAGAGGAGTGTAATTAGCTGGAAGCGCATTGAATGTCTCATTATTTTTGAATAAAACTACTTAACAATAGTACGAAATGCAAACCAAGATGAATGAATTCTTCTATTGGTGGAAGTAAACACATTTAGAGTGTTAATAGGGTTTAGAATGGTTTGTTTTAATGAATATAGATCGTAGTTTAGGCATAAGTGTTAATTTCATGATCTTTGTATCAAAAAGTGTGTTTGTAGACAAAAAAGGATACTTGCTAAGTTGAAATGATGGGACGAACTCTTTATTTCGTATTTCAACCAATTAATATCAATAAGAAAAGCAAATCAAGATCAGCGACTCCATTGTTTGTTGGAATTGGAAGAATTCATGGTATAAACGGTTGATGGATATTGATTGCACAATTAATATATTCAATAAGTATAACATAAACGATAATTTCATGGTCATTGAATGAAAAATAGTCTTTGGAACAGAAAGAGGAGTGTAATTAGCTGGAGGCGCCTTGGATGTCTCATTATTTTTGAATGCAATTACTTAACAATTGTACAAAATGCAAACCAAGATGAATGAATTCTTCGATTGGTGGAAGTAAACACATTTAGAGCATTAATAGAGTTTAGAATTGTTTGTTGTAATGAATATAGTTAGTAGTTTAGGCACAAGTGTTAATTTCATGATCTTTGTATCAAAAAGTGTGTTTGTCAACAAAAAAGGATACTCGCTAAGAAGAAATGATGGGACGAACTCGTTATTTTGTATTTCAAGCAATTAATATCAATAAGAAAAGCAAATCAAGATCAGGGACTCCATTGTTTGTTGGAATTGAAAGAATTCAGGATGTAGATGGTTCGTGGATATTTATTTCACAATTAATATAGTCGTTAAGTGTGAAACAAACGATAATTTCACGGTTATTGAATGAAAAATAGCCTTTGGATCAGAAAGAGGAGTGTAATTAGCTGGAGGCGCATTGAAAGTCTCCTTATTTTTGAATGAAACTACTTAACAATTGTACAAAATGCAAACCAAGATGAATGAATTCTTTGATTGGAGGAAGTAAACACATTTAGAGCGTTAATACAGTTTAGAATTGTTTGTTGTAATGAATATAGTTAATAGTTTAGGCACAAGTGTTAATTTCATGATCTTTGTATCAAAAAGTGTGTTTGTAAACAAAAAAGGATACTTGCTAAGAAGAAATAATGGGACAGACTCTTTATTTTGTATTTCAACCAATTAATATCAATAAGAAAAGCAAATCAAGATCAAGAACTCCATTGTTTGTTGGAATTGAAAGAATTCAGGGTATAGATGGTTCATGGATATTGATTTCACAATTAATATACTTGTTAAGTATGACACAAACGATAGTTTCATCGTCATTGAATGAAAAATAGTCTTTGGAACAGAAAGAGGAGTGTAATTATCTGGAGGCGCATTGAATGTCTCATTATTTTTGAATGAAACTACTTAACAATAGTACAAAATGCAAACCAAGATGAATGAATTCCTCGATTGGAGGAAGTAAACACATTTAGAGCGTTAATAGGGTTTAGAATGGTTTGTTGTAATGAATATAGTTAGTAGTTTAGGCACAAGTGTTAATTTCATGATCTTTGTATCAAAAAGTGTGTTTGTAAACAAAAAAGGATACTTGCTAAGAGGAAATGATGGGACGGACTCTTTATTTTGTATTTCAACCAATTAATATCAATAAGAAAAGCAAATCAAGATCAAGAACTCCATTGTTTGTTGGAATTGAAAGAATTCAGGGTATAGATGGTTCCTGGATATTGATTTCACAATTAATATAGTCATTATGTATGAAACAAACGATAATTTCATGGTCATTGAATGAAAAATATTCTTCAGAAAGAATGAGGAGTGTAATTAGCTAGAGGCGCATTGAATGTCTCATTATTTTCGAATGAAACTACTTAAACAATAGTACGAAATGCAAACCAAGATGAATGAATTCTTCGATTGGTGGATGCTAACACATTTATATTGTTAATAGGGTTTAGAATGGTTTGTTTTAATGAATATACTTAGCAGTTTAGGCACAAGTGTGAATTTCATGATCTTTGTATCAAAAAGTCTATTTGTAGACAAAAAAGGATATTTGCTAAGAAGAAATGATGGGACGGACTCTTTATTTTGTATTTCAACCAATTAATATCAATAAGAAAAGCAAATCAAGATTAAGGACGTCATTGTTTGTTGGAATTGAAAGAATTCATGGTACAGATGATTCATGGATATGGATTTCACAATTAATATAGTCGTTAAGTATGACACAAACGATAATTTCATGGTCATTGAATGAAAAATATTCTTTGGAACAGAAAGAGGAGTGTAATTAGCTGGAAGCGCATTGAATGTCTCATTATTTTTGAATAAAACTACTTAACAATAGTACGAAATGCAAACCAAGATGAATGAATTCTTCTATTGGTGGAAGTAAACACATTTAGAGTGTTAATAGGGTTTAGAATGGTTTGTTTTAATGAATATAGATCGTAGTTTAGGCATAAGTGTTAATTTCATGATCTTTGTATCAAAAAGTGTGTTTGTAAACAAAAAAGGATACTTGCTAAGTTGAAATGATGGGACGAACTCTTTATTTTGTATTTCAACCAATTAATATCAATAAGAAAAGCAAATCAAGATCAGCGACTCCATTGTTTGTCGGAATTGGAAGAATTCATGGTATAAATGGTTCATGGATATTGATTGCACAATTAATATAGTCATTATGTATGAAACAAACGATAATTTCATGGTCATTGAATGAAAAATATTCTTCAGAAAGAATGAGGAGTGTAATTAGCTGGAGGTGCATTGAAAGTCTCCTTATTTTTGAATGAAACTACTTAACAAATGTACAAAATGCAAACCAAGATGAATGAATTCTTCGATTGGAGGAAGTAAACACATTTAGAGTGTTAATAGAGTTTAGAATTGTTTGTTGTAATGAATATAGTTAGTCGTTTAGGTACAAGTGTTAATTTCATGATCTTTGTATCGAAAAGTGTGTTTGTAAACAAAAAAGGATACTTGCTAAGAAGAAATGATGGGACGGTCTCTTTATTTGTATTTCAACCAATTAATATCAATAAGAAAAACAAATCAAGATCAGGGACTCCATTGTTTGTTAGAATTGAAAGAATTCAGGGTATAGATGGTTCCTAGATATTGATTTCACAATTAATATAGTCATTATGTATGAAACAAACGATAATTTCATGGTCATTGAATGAAAAATATTCTTCAGAAAGAATGAGGAGTGTAATTAGCTGGAGGCGCATTGAATGTCTCATTATTTTTTAATGAAACTACTTAACAATAGTACGAAATGCAAACCAAGATGAATGAATTCTTCGATTGGTGGATGTAAACACATTTATATTGTTAATAGGGTTTAGAATGGTTTGTTTTAATGAATATACTTAGTAGTTTAGGCACAAGTGTGAATTTCATGATCTTGGTATCAAAAATTCTTTTTGTAGACAAAAAAGGATACTTGCTAAGAAGAAATGATGGGACGGACTCTTTATTTTGTATTTCAACCAATTAATATCAATAAGAAAAGCAAATCAAGATTAAGGACGTCATTGTTTGTTGGAATTGAAAGAATTCATGGTATAGATGATTCATGGATATTGATTTCACAATTAATATAGTTGTTAAGTATGACACAAACGATAATTTCATGGTCATTGAATGAAAAATAGTCTTTGGAACAGAAAGTGGAGTGTAATTAGCCGGAGGCGCATTGAATGTCTCATTATTTTTGAATGAAACTACTTAACAATAGTACAAAATGCAAACCAAGATGAATGAATTCCTCGATTGGAGGAAGTAAACACATTTAGAGCGTTAATAGGGTTTAGAATGGTTTGTTGTAATGAATATAGTTAGTAGTTTAGGCACAAGTGTTAATTTCATGATCTTTATATCAAAAAGTGTGTTTGTAAACAAAAAAGGATACTTGCTAAGAAGAAATGATGGGACGGACTCTTTATTTTGTATTTCAACCAATTAATATCAATAAGAAAAGAAAATCAAGATGAAGGACTCCATTGTTTGTTGGAATTGATAGAATTCAGGGTATAGATGGTTCGGGGATTTTTATTTCACAATTAATATATTTGTTAAGTATGAAACAAATGATAATTTCATGGTCATTGAATGAAAAATAGTCTTTGGAATAGAAAGAGGAGTGAAATTAGCTAGAGGCGAATTGAATGTCTCATTATTTTTGAATGAAACTACTTAACAATAGTACAAAATGCAAACCAAGATGAATGAATTCCTAGATTGGTGGACGTAAACACATTTATAGTGTTAATAGAGTTTAGAATTGTTTGTTGTAATGAATATAGTTAGTAGTTTAGGCACAAGTGTTAATTTCATGATATTTGTATCAAAAAGTGTGTTTGTAAACAAAAAAGGATACTTGCTAAGAAGAAATGATGGGACAGACTCTTTATTTTGTATTTCAACCAATTAATATCAATAAAAAAAGCAAATCAAGATCAGGAACTCCATTGTTTGTTGGAATTGAAAGAATCTAGGGTATCGATGGTTCATGGATATTGATTTCACAATTAATATAGTTGTTAAGTATGAAGCTAACGATAATTTCATGGTCATTGAATGAAAAATATTCTTCAGAAAAGAATGAGGAGTGTAATTAGCTGGAGGCGCATTGAATGTCTCATTATTTTTGAATGAAACTACTTAACAATTGTACAAAATGCAAACCAAGATGAAAGAATTATTCGATTGGTGGAAGCAAACACATTTAGAGTGTTAATAGAGTTTAGAATTGTTTGTTGTAATGAATATAGTTAGTAGTTTAGGCACAAGTGTTAATTTCATGATCTTTGTATCAAAAAGTGTGTTTGTAAACAAAAAAGGATACTTGCTAAGAAGAAATGATGGGACGGACTCTTTAATTTTTATTTCAACCAATTAATATCAATAAGAAAAGCAAATGAAGATCAAGGACTCCATTGTTTATTGGAATTGAAAGAATTCATTGTATAGATGATTCATGGATATTGATTTCACAATTAATATAGTCGTTAAGTATGACACAAACGATAATTTTATGGTCATTGAATGAAAAATATTCTTTGGAACAGAAAGAGGAGTGTAATTAGCTGGAAGCGCATTGAATGTCTCATTATTTTTTAATAAAACTACTTAACAATAGTACGAAATGCAAACCAAGATGAATGGATTCTTCTATTGGTGGAAGTAAACACATTTAGAGTGTTAATAGGGTTTAGAATGGTTTGTTTTAATGAATATAGTTCGTAGTTTAGGCACATGTGTTAATTTCATGATCTTTGTATCAAAAAGTCTGTTTATAGACAAAAAAGGATACTTGCTAAGTAGAAATGATGGGACAGACTCTTTATTTTGTATTTGAACCAATTAATATCAATAAGTAAAGCAAATCAAGATCAGGGACGCCATTGTTTGTCGAAATTGAAAGAATTCATGGTATATATGGTTTATGGATATTGATTTCACAATTAATATAGTCGTTAAGTATTACACAAACCATAATTTCATGGTCATTGAATGAAAAATAGTCTTTACAACAGAAAGAGGAGTGTAATTAGCTGGAGGCGCATTGAATGTCTCATTATTTTTGAATGAAACTACTTAATAATTGTACAAAATGCAAACCAAGATGAATGAATTCTTCGATTGGTGGAGGTAAACACATTTAGAGTGTTATTAGTGTTTAGAATGGTTTGTTTTAATGAATATACTTAGTAGTTTAGGCACATGTGTGAATTTCATGATCTTTGTATCAAAAAGTGTCTTTCTAGACAAAAAAGGATACTTGCTAAGAAGAAATGATGGGACGAACTCTTTAATTTTTATTTCAACCAATTAATATCAATAAGAAAAGCAAATGAAGATCAAGGACTCCATTGTTTATTGGAATTGAAAGAATTCATGGTATAGATGATTCATGGATATTGATTTCACAATTAATATAGTCGTTAAGTATGACACAAACCATAATTTCATGGTCATTGAATGAAAAATATTCTTTGGAACAGAAAGAGAAGTGTAATTAGCTGGAAGCGCATTGAATGTCTCATTATTTTTTAATAAAACTACTTAACAATAGTACGAAATGCAAACCAAGATGAATGGATTCTTCTATTGGTGGAAGTAAACACATTTAGAGTGTTAATAGGGTTTAGAATGGTTTGTTTTAATGAATATAGTTCGTAGTTTAGGCATAAGTGTTAATTTCATGATCTTTGTATCAAAAAGTGTGTTTGTAGACAAAAAAGGATACTTGCTAAGTTGAAATGATGGGACGAACTCTTTATTTTGTATTTCAACCAATTAATATCAATAAGAAAAGCAAATCAAGATCAGCGACTCCATTGTTTGTTGGAATTGGAAGAATTCATGGTATAAACGATTCATGGATATTGATTGCACAATTAATATATTCAATAAGTATAACATAAACGATAATTTCACGGTCATTGAATGAAAAATAGTCTTTGGAACAGAAAGGAGTGTAATTAGACGGAGGCACATTGAATGTCTCATTATTTTTGAAGGAAACTACTTAACAATTGTAAAAAATGCAAACCAAGATGAATGAATTCTTCGATTGGTGGAAGTAAACACATTTACAGTGTTAATAGAGTTTAGAATTGTTTGTTGTAATGAATATAGTTAGTAGTTTAGGCACAAGGTTAATTTCATGATCTTTGTATCAAAAAGTGTGTTTGTAAACAAAAAAGGATACTCGCTAAGAAGAAATGATGGGACGAACTCTTTATTTTGTATTTCAAGCAATTAATATCAATAAGAAAAGCAAATGAAGATCAAGGACTCCATTTTTTGTTGGAATTGAAAGAATTCATGGTATAGATGGTTCATGGATATTGATTGCACAATTAATATAGTCGTTAAGTATGTAATTTCATGGTCATTTAATGAAAAATAGTCTTTGGAATAGAAAGAGGAGTGTAATTAGCTGGATGCGCATTGAAAGTCTCCTTATTTTTGAATGAAACTACTTAACAAATGTACAAAATGCAAACTAATATGAATGAATTCTTCGATTGGAGGAAGTAAACACATTTAGAGTATTAATAGAGTTTAGAATTGTTTGTTGTAATGAATATAGTTAGTAGTTTCGGTACAAGTGTTAATTTCATGATCTTTGTATCAAAAAGTGTGTTTGTAAACAAAAAAGGATACTTGCTAAGAAGAAATGATGGGACGAACTCTTTATTTGTATTTCAACCAATTAATATCAATAAGAAAAACAAATCAAGATCAGGGACTCCATTGTTTGTTGGAATTGAAAGAATTCAGGGTATAGATGGTTCATGGATATTGATTTCACAATTAATATAGTCGTTAAGTATGACACAAACGATAATTTCATGTTCATTGAATGAAAAATAGTCTTTGGAACAGAAAGAGGAGTGTAATTAGCTGGAGGCGCATTGAATGTCTCATTATTTTTGAATGAAACTACTTAACAATTGTAAAAACTGCAAACCAAGATGAATGAATTCTTCGATTGGTGGAAGTAAACACATTTAGAGTGTTAATAGAGTTTAGAATTGTTTGTTGTATTGAATATAGTTAGTAGTTTAGGCACAAGTGTTAATTTCATGATCTTTGTATCAAAAAGTGTGTTTGTAAACAAAAAAGGATACTTGCTAAGAAGAAATGATGGGACGGACTCTTTATTTTGTATTTCAACCAATTAATATCAATAAGAAAAGCAAATCAAGATCAGGGACTCCATTGTTTGTTGGAATTGAAAGAATTCAGGGTATAGATGGGTCATGGATATTGATTTCACAATTAATATAGTCATTAAGTATGAAACAAACGATAATTTCATTGTCATTGAATGAAAAATATTCTTCAGAAAAGATTGACGAGTGTAATTAGCTGGAGGTGGATTGAATGTCTCATTATTTTTGAATGAAACTACTTAATAATTGTACGAAATGCAAACCAAGATGAATGAATTCTTCGATTGGTGGATGTAAAGACATTTAGATTGTTGATAGGGTTTAGAATGGTTTGTTTTAGTGAATATACTTAGTAGTTTAGGCACAAGTGTGAATTTCATGATCTTTGTATCAAAAAGTCTGTTTGTAGACAAAAAAGGTACTTGCTAAGTAGAAATAATGGGACAGACTCTTTATTTTGTATTTCAACCAATTAATATCAATAAGAAAAGCAAATCAAGATCAGGGACTCCATTGTTTGTCGGAATTGAAAGAATTCATGGTATATATGGTTTTTGGATATTGATTTGACAATTAATATAGTCGTTAAGTATTACACAAACCATAATTTCACGGTCATTGAATGAAAAATAGTCTTTGGAACAGAAAGAGGAGTGTAATTAGCTGCAGGCGCATTGAATGTCTCATTATTTTTGAATGAAACTACTTAACAATTGTACAAAATGCAAACTAAGACGAATGAATTCTTCGATTGGTGGAAGTAAACACATTTAGAGTGTTAATAGGGTTTAGAATGGTTTGTTTTAATGAATATACTTAGTAGTTTAGGCACAAGTGTGAATTTCATGATCTTTGTATCAAAAAGTGTGTTTCTAGACAAAAAAGGATACTTGCTAAGAAGAAATGATAGGACGGACTCTTTATTTTTTATTTCAACCAATTAATATCAATAAGAAAAGCCAATCAAGATCAAGGACTCCATTGTTTGTTGGAATTGAAAGAATTCATGGTATAGATGATTCATGGATATTGATTTCACAATTAATATACTCGTTAAGTATGACACAAACAATAATTTCATGGTCATTGAATGAAAAATATTCTTTGGAATAGAAAGAGGAGTGTAATTAGCTGGAAGCGCATTGAATGTCTCATTATTTTTGAATAAAACTACTTAACAATAATACGAAATGCAAACCAAGATGAATGAATTCTTTTATTGGTGGAAGTAAACACATTTAGAGTGTTAATGGGGTTTAGAATGGTTTGTTTTAATGAATATAGTTAGTAGTTTAGGCACCAGTGTTAATTTCATGATCGTTGTATCAAAAAGTCTGTTTGTAGACAAAAAAGGATACTTGCTAAGTAGAAATGATGGGACAGACTCTTTATTTTGTATTTGAACAAATTAATATCAATAAGTAAAGCAAATCAAGATCAGGGACGCCATTGTTTGTCGGAATTGAAAGAATTCATGGTATATATGGTTTATGGATATTGATTTCACAATTAATATAGTCGTTAAGTATTACACAAACCATAATTTCATGGTCATTGAATGAAAAATAGTCTTTGGAACAGAAAGAGGAGTGTAATTAGCTGGAGGCGCATTTAATGTCTCATTATTTTTGCATGAAACTACTTAACAATTGTACAAAATGCAAACCAAGATGAATGAATTCTTCGATTGGTGGAAGTAAACACATTTAGAGTGTTAATAGGGTTTAGAATTGTTTGTTTTAATGAATATACTTAGTAGTTTAGGCACAAGTGTGAATTTCATGATCCTTGTATCAAAAGGTGTGTTTCTAGACAAAAAAGGATAGTTGCTAAGAAGAAATGATGGGACGGACTCTTTATTTTTTATTTCAACCAATTAATATCAATAAGAAAAGCAAATGAAGATCAAAGACTCCATTGTTTGTTAGAATTGAAAGAATTCATGCTATAGATGGTTCATGGATATTGATTTCACAATTAATATAGTCGTTAAATATGACACAAACGATAATTTGATAGTCATTGAATGAAAAATAGTCTTCAGAAAAGAATGAGGAGTGTAATTAGCTGGGGGTGCATTGAATGTCTCATTATTTTTGAATGAAACTACTTAACAATAGTACGACATGCAAACCAAGATGAATGAATTCTTCGATTGGTGGAAGTAAACACATTTAGAGTGTTAATAGGGTTTAGAATGGTTTGTTTTAATGAATATAGTTGGTAGTTTAGGCACAAGTGTTAATTTCATGATCTTTGTGTCAAAAAGTGTGTTTGTAAACAAAAAAGGATACTTGCTAAGTAGAAATGATGGGACGGACTCTTTATTTTGTATTTAAACCAATTAATATCAATAAGAAAAGCAAGTCAAGATCAAGGACTCCATTGTTTGTTGGAATTGAAAGAATTCATGGTATAGATGGTTCATGGATGTTGATTTCACAATTAATATAGTCGTTAAGTATTACACAAACCATAATTTCATGGTCATTGAATGAAAAATAGTCTTTGGAAAAGAAAGAGGAGTAAAATTAGCTGGAGGCGCATTGAATGTCTCATTATTTTTGCATGAAACTACTTAACAATTGTACAAAATGCAAACCAAGATGAATGAATTCTTCGATTGGTGGAAGTAAACACATTTAGAGTGTTAATAGGGTTTAGAATTGTTTGTTTTAATGAATATACTTAGTAGTTTAGGCACAAGTGTGAATTTCATGATCCTTGTATCAAAAAGTGTGTTTCTAGACAAAAAAGGATACTTGCTAAGAAGAAATGATGGGACGAACTCTTTATTTTGTATTTCAACCAATTAATATCAATAAGAAAAGCAAATGAAGATCAAAGACTCCATTGTTTGTTGGAATTGAAAGAATTCATGGTATAGATGGTTCATGGATATTGTTTTCACAATTAATATAGTCGTTAAATATGACACAAACGATAATTTCATGGTCATTGAATAAAAAATAGTCTTTGGAACAGAAAGAGGAGTGTAATTAGCTGGAGGCACATTGAATATCTCATTATTTTTTAATGAAACTACTTAACAATTGTAAAAAATGCAAACCAAGATGAATGAATTCTTCAATTGGTGGAAGTAAACACATTTACAGTGTTAATAGAGTTTAGAATTGTTTGTTGTAATGAATATAGTTAGTAGTTTAGGCACAAGTGTTAATTTCATGATCTTTGTATCAAAAAGTGTGTTTGTAAACAAAAAAGGATACTCGCTAAGAAGAAATGATGGGACAAACTCTTTATTTTGTATTTCAACCAATTAATATCAATAAGAAAAGCAAATCAAGATCAAGGACTCCAATGTTTATTGGAATTGAAAGAATTCAGGATATAGATGGTTCGTGGATATTTATTTCACAATTAATATAGTCGTTAAGTGTGAAACAAACGATAATTTCACGGTCATTGAATGAAAAATAGTCTTTGAAACAGAAAGAGGAGTGTAATTAGCTGGAGGCGCATTGAATGTCTCATTATTTTTGAATGAAACTACTTAATAATTGTACAAAATGCAAACCAAGATGAATGAATTCTTCGATTGGTGGAAGTAAACACATTTAGAGTGTTAATAGTGTTTAGAATGGTTTGTTTTAATGAATATACTTAGTAGTTTAGGCACAAGTGTGAATTTCATGATCTTTGTATCAAAAAGTGTCTTTCTAGACAAAAAAGGATACTTGCTAAGAAGAAATGATGGGACGGACTCTTTAATTTTTATTTCAACCAATTAATATCAATAATAAAAGCAAATGAAGATCAAGGACTCCATTGTTTGTTGGAATTGAAAGAATTCATGGTATAAATGATTCATGGATATTGATTTCACAATTAATATAGTCGTTAAGTATGACACAAACGATAATTTCATGGTCATTGAATGAAAAATATTCTTTGGAACAGAAAGAGGAGTGTAATTAGCTGGAAGCGCATTGAATGTCTCATTATTTTTTAATAAAACTACTTAACAATAGTACGAAATGCAAACCAAGATGAATGGATTCTTCTATTGGTGGAAGTAAACACATTTAGAGTGTCAATAGGGTTTAGAATGGTTTGTTTTAATGAATATAGTTCGTAGTTTAGGCGTAAGTGTTAATTTCATGATCTTTGTATCAAAAAGTGTGTTTGTAGACAAAAAAGGATACTTGCTAAGTTGAAATGATGGGACGAAGTCTTTATTTTGTATTTCAACCAATTAATATCAATAAGAAAAGCAAATCAAGATCAGTGACTCCATTGTTTGTTGGAATTGGAAGAATTCATGGTATAAACGATTCATGGATATTGATTGCACAATTAATATATTCAATAAGTATAACATAAACGATAATTTCACGGTCATTGAATGAAAAATAGTCTTTGGAACAGAAAGGAGTGTAATTAGCCAGAGGCGCATTGAATGTCTCATTATTTTTGAATGAAACTACTTAACAATTGTAAAAAATGCAAACCAAGATGAATGAATTCTTCGATTGGTGGAAGTAAACACATTTATAGTGTTAATAGAGTTTAGAGTTGTTTGTTGTAATGAATATAGTTAGTAGTTGAGGCACAAGTGTTAATTTCATGATCTTTGTATCAAAAAGTGTGTTTGTAAACAAAAAAGGATACTCGCTAAGAAGAAATGATGGGACGAACTCTTTATTTTGTATTTCAACCAATTAATATCAATAAGAAAAGCAAATCAAGATCAGGGACTCCATTGTTTGTTGGAATTGAAAGAATTCATGATATAGATGGTTCGTGGATATTTATTTCACAATTAATATAGTCGTTAAGTGTGAAACAAACGATGATTTCACGGTCATTGAATGAAAAATAGTCTTTGGAACAGAAAGAGGAGTGTAATTAGCTGGAGGCGCATTGAAAGTCTCCTTATTTTTGAATGAAACTACTTAACAAATGTACAAAATGCAAACCAAGATGAATGAATTCTTCGATTGGAGGAAGTAAACACATTTAGAGTGTTAATAGAGTTTAGAATTGTTTGTTGTAATGAATATAGTTAGTAGTTTAGGTACAAGTGTTAATTTCATAATCTTTGTATCGAAAAGTGTGTTTGTAAACAAAAAAGGATACTTGCTAAGAAGAAATGATGGGACGGACTCTTTATTTGTATTTCAACCAATTAATATCAATAAGAAAAGCAAATCAAGATCAGGGACTCCTTTGTTTGTTGGAATTGAAAGAATTCAGGGTATAGATGGTTCATGGATATTGATTTCACAATTAATATAGTCATTAAGTATGAAACAAACGATAATTTCATTGTCATTGAATGAAAAATATTCTTCAGAAAAGAATGAGGAGTGTAATTAGCTGGATGAAACGTCCTGGAATGTTCTAGGGGAGCCTAGAGGCTTACTAGGACCCTAGGACATTCCCCATTATTCTAGAATTCTCGTGATTAGGTAGAATTGTATAGATCCTTGTAGAATTCTCTAGATCTTCGATTGTAGCCGTTAGATTAAATGAATCCTAGCCATCCATTTAGGAGGTAGAGTTGTATATAAAGGGGATTAGCTCCAAGGGTAGAAGGATCCAATTCACTTGTATTCTCTCTCAAGTTCAATATAGTGTTCCTTTCTTTCATCATTTTCTCTTGTGTTCTCTATAGTGCTCTACTTTCTCTTCACTATCCAAGGGGGAAGGCTGACTTAGCTTCTACAAAGGGCGTAGTGAAAGCTAAGTGTCGCACGGTCATGAGAGAAATTCGTACGTCCGTGACACTTAGCTTCTACGAAGGGCGTAGTGAAAGCTAAGTGCTGCACGGTCGTGAGAGAAATTCGTACGTCCGTGACAGTTGGTATTAGAGCCGGGTTCGTGAGGCATAATGTCGAGCACCATGGAGGAGAATGTGCCGAGGGAACGCCAAGGGATGGAGAGGGGACGTGATCCATCTCCCATTCGAGATGGGAACAAGAAGAAGGAGCGTGGACGCAGCAAAACTCGTTCTGCTGTCACTCTTGCTACGTTGGAAGAAAAGTCGAACATCCTTGAACAGGTAATGTCCGCAATGGGTACACGTATTGAACATATTGAACATAATTTTGATGCTTTAGAATCTCACACATTAGAAGAGCTTGATAAAGTTAAAGGGGACGTCCAAGAGTGTCTTTACAATAATGAAGGGTGTTACGGGGGTGAGCAAGCCTTCAAGGCGACGGTCATGCAGACTGTCAAAAGCTTGCAAACTCAAGTGACCTCCTTAGAAGCCATTCTAGAGGAGATGCGCCAAGACGTAGCCATGTGCAAGAAGGTCATGACCAGCGATGGCGGCTTAAGGGGAGCTCCTAGGATGGAAGCTCCCAAGCCCAAGGAATTCTCGGGCAAGAGGGATGCCCAAGAGGTGGAGAATTTCCTTTGGCAGATGGAGAGATACTTCGATTGTCTAAAGATGGTAGATGCACGAGACAAGGTGAACACGGCAACGCTTTACCTTGCGGATATAGCAACTCTGTGGTGGCGAAGGAAGCATGCGGATATGCAAAGAGGCCTTTGCACCATAGAGACGTGGGAAGACTTCAAGAAGGAACTCAAGAGGCAGTTCTTTCCTGAAAACGTGGTATATGAGGCACGTAAGCAACTAAGGGAGTTGCGACATAAGTCCTCTATCCCTGACTATGTTAGGGATTTCACTACGGTATTGTTGAAAATACCTAACCTAGGTGCAGAAGATGCACTATTTTACTTCGTGGATGGACTCCAAAATTGGGCCAAGCAAGAAGTGCAGCGGCGAGGGGCAAAAGACGTTGACGAGGCCATTGCAATTGCGGAGTCCCTCACCGAGTACCAAAGGAGCGAGTCTTCTAGAAATAGAAACTCCAAGAGTAACTCCACCAAAGGTGGGGGAGAAGAAGATGGAGGCGAAGAAAGCCACAACCCGTCTATCAGGAGGGATTATGAGGAGAAGAAACAATCCTTCAAGCCTAGAGGAGGGTGCTTCATGTGCAAGGGGCCACACCCTATGAAAAATTGTCCAAAACTGGGTTTGTTAGTAGCTATAATCGAGCAACAAGAGTCACAAGCCGTCGATGGTCCAGCAGAACGGATTGGCTCTTTACAATTGCTTAACGCTCTTAAGGGCAAACAAAAGCCCCAAGCAACGAAAGGTAAGGGACTGATGTTTGTAAATGTGCAGATAAATGGACAGCACGCCCAAGTCTTGATTGACACGGGTGCCACTCATAACTTCATCACCAAGGAGGAAGCCAAACGACTTGGCCTCTCTATGACCAATGGTGGGGGTTGGCTTAAGACTGTCAACACTAATGCCAAGCCTTTATGTGGAGTTGCCCGAGGTGTACCAATGAGCCTTGGGCCATGGAGAGGAGTAGTGGACTTCTCAATAGCGCACATGGATGACTTCAACATTGTGTTAGGCATGGACTTCCTTCGTAAGGTACAAATCGTTCCTATGCCCTACCTAAATTCTGTGTGTGTGTTTGAAAAAGGGGCCCCATACATGGTTCCTACCATCTCAAAACTGGAAGATAGGAAGACTCTATCAGCAATACAAGTGGTGAAGGGCTTTAAGCGAGGGGAAATCACCTATTTGGCAACAATGGGGATTGATGACCCCTCTAGCCCTCAAGAGGCAGACTTACCCCAAGAGATTAGAAAGGTTCTCAAGGAAAATAAGGATCTGATACCCCCCGAGTTGCCTAAACGACTTCCACCAAGGAGGGAGGAAGATCATAAGATAGAATGGGAACCGAGGTCTAAACCCCCTGATATGACTCCAAAGCAAACTAGGTGGCAGGACTATTTGGCTGAGCACGACTATACATTGGGATGTAAGTCAGACGAAGCCAATGTAGTTGCTGATACTTCAAGTCACAAAGCAAAACTGGTGGTTATCTCTCAAGGAAAAGGGGAAATCAAAGGCCGAGCTGAGAAGGTGAATGCTCTTTTGGAGTGTTATCCTAGGCAATTTGTAAGTGCCAACCAACGCAATTGGGGAAAACTTCTGGACATGGTTCAATTTTCGTACAACCTGCAAATGAGTGAGGTGGCCGGGACAAGTCCCTTTGAGTTGTCGATTGGGCAACAACCTTTAATGCCCCATAACGTGGATATAAACTCATCAACTAGAAGCCTAGGAGCCTTAAAGATGGCCAAGTCATGGAAGGAGCAAACTGACATCAATCGTTCCTACCTTGAAAAGGCAGCTAAAAAGATGAAGAAATGGGCAGACATGACGAGACGACGAGTCGAGGTTGCTGGTAAAGACAAGGTAATGGTCAAAACCTTGCCCCAACAATTCAAAGTCTTTCATTCTGTTCATGAGGGTCTAATAAGGAGGTACGAGGGTCCTTACTCAGTCTTGGGGAAGACTGGTAAGGTCTTTTACAAATCAGATTTACCTAAAAACTTAAAAATCCACCCCGTCTTCCACGTGAGTATGCTCAAACCATTCAAGGAAGACCAAGAAGATCCAAGATGTGGAGTGTCAAACAGAGCTCTCCCAATTGTGGTAAAATTCAACGATAAAGAGGTCGAAGAAGTGCTTGGCAAGCGGATTGTTCGAAAACGTGGCGTACCACCAAGTACCCAATACTTGATCAAATGGAAAGGATGGCCAAGAGTGAAGAAACGTGGGAAAGCAAAGAAGACATGTGGCAATTTCAACAGCAGCTTCAAGAATAAGGGGATTCGACGAGGACGTCGAAGGATTAGGTGGGGGAGAGTGAAACGTCCTGGAATGTTCTAGGGGAGCCTAGAGGCTTACTAGGACCCTAGGACATTCCCCATTATTCTAGAATTCTCGTGATTAGGTAGAATTGTATAGATCCTTGTAGAATTCTCTAGATCTTCGATTGTAGCCGTTAGATTAAATGAATCCTAGCCATCCATTTAGGAGGTAGAGTTGTATATAAAGGGGATTAGCTCCAAGGGTAGAAGGATCCAATTCACTTGTATTCTCTCTCAAGTTCAATATAGTGTTCCTTTCTTTCATCATTTTCTCTTGTGTTCTCTATAATGCTCTACTTTCTCTTCACTATCCAAGGGGGAAGGCTGACTTAGCTTCTACGAAGGGCGTAGTGAAAGCTAAGTGCCGCACGGTCGTGAGAGAAATTCGTACGTCCGTGACATGGAGGTGGATTGAATGTCTCATTATTTTTGAATGAAACTACTTAATAATTGTACGAAATGCAAACCAAGATGAATGAATTCTTCGATTGGTGGATGTAAAGACATTTAGATTGTTGATAGGGTTTAGAATGGTTTGTTTTAATGAATATACTTGGTAGTTTAGGCACAAGTGTGAATTTCATGATCTTTGTATCAAAAAGTCTATTTGTAGACAAAAAAGGATACTTGCTAAGTAGAAATGATGGGACAGACTCTTTATTTTGTATTTCAACCATTAATATCAATAAGAAAAGCAAATCAAGATCAGGGACTCCATTGTTTGTCAGAATTGAAAGAATTCATGGTATATATGGTTTATGGATATTGATTTCACAATTAATATAGTCGTTAAGTATTACACAAACCATAATTTCACGGTCATTGAATGAAAAATAGTCTTTGGAACAGAAAGAGGAGTGTAATTAGCTGGAGGCGCATTGAATGTCTCATTATTTTTGAATGAAACTACTTAACAATTGTACAAAATGCAAACCAAGATGAATGAATTATTCGATTGGTGGAAGTAAACACATTTAGAGTGTTAATAGGGTTTAGAATGGTTTTCTTTAATGAATATACTAAGTAGTTTAGGCACAAGTGTCAATTTCATGATCTTTGAATCAAAAAGTGTGTTTCTAGACAAAAAAGGATACTTGCTAAGAAGAAATGATGAGACGGACTCTTTATTTTTTATTTCAACCAATTAATATCAATAAAAAAAGCAAATCAAGATCAAGGACTCCATTTTTTGTTGGAATTGAAAGAATTCAAGGTATAGATGATTCATGGATATTGATTTCACAATTAATATACTCGTTAAGTATGACACAAACGATAATTTCATGGTCATTGAATGAAAAATATTCTTTGGAACAGAAAGAGGAGTGTAATTAGCTGGAAGAGCATTGAATGTCTCATTATTTTTGAATAAAACTACTTAACAATAATACGAAATGCAAACCAAGATGAATGAATTCTTCTATTGGTGGAAGTAAACACAGTTAAAGTGTTAATAGGGTTTAGAATGGTTTGTTTTAATGAATATAGTTAGTAGTTTAGGCACAAGTGTTAATTTCATGATCTTTGTATCAAAAAGTGTGTTTGTAAACAAAAAAGGATACTTGCCAAGAAGAAATGATGGGACAGACTCTTTATTTTGTATTTCAACCAATTAATATCAATACGAAAAGCAAATCAAGATCCAGAACTCCATTGTTTGTTGGAATTGAAAGAATTCAGGGTATAGATGGTTCATGGATATTGATTTCACAATTAATATAGTCATTATGTATGAAACAAACGATAATTTCATGGTCACTGAATGAAAAATATTCTTCAGAAAGAATGAGGAGTGTAATTAGCTAGAGGCACATTGAATGTCTCATTATTTTTGAATTAAACTACTTAACAATAGTACGAAATGCAAACCAAGATGAATGAATTCTTCGATTGGTGGAAGCAAACACATTTAGATTGTTAAGAGAGTTTATAATTGTTTGTTGTAATAAATATAGTTAGTAGTTTAGGCACAAGTGTTAATTTCATGATCTTTGTATCAAAAAGTGTGTTTGTAAACATAAAAGGATACTTGCTAAGAAGAAATGATGGGACGGACTCTTTATTTTGTATTTCAACGAATTAATATCAATAAGAAAAGCAAATCAAGATAAGGCGCTCCATTGTTTGTTGGAATTGAAAGAATTCAGGGTATAGATGGTTCATGTATATTGATTTCACAATTAATATATTCATTAAGTATGAAACAAACGATAATTTCATGGTCATTGAATGAAAAATATTCTTCAGAAAAGAATGAGGAGTGTAATTAGCTAGAGGCGCATTGAATGTCTCATTATTTTTGAATGAAACTACTTACCAATAGTACGAAATGCAAACCAAGATGAATGAATTCTTCGATTGGTGGATGTAAACACATTTAGATTGTTAATAGGGTTTAGAATGGTTTGTTTTAATGAATATACTTAGTAGTTTAGGCACAAGTGTGAATTTCATGATCTTTGTATCAAAAAGTCTGTTTGTAGACAAAAACGGATACTTGCTAAGTAGAAATGATGAGACAGGCTCTTTATTTTGTATTTGAACCAATTAATATCAATAAGTAAAGCAAATCAAGATCAGGGACTCCATTGTTCGTCGGAATTGAAAGAATTCATGGTCTATATGGTTTATGGATATTGATTTCACAATTAATATAGTCGTTAAGTATTACACAAACCATAATTTCATGGTCATTGAAAGAAAAATAGTCTTTGGAACAGAAAGAGGAGTGTAATTAGCTGGAGGCACATTGAATGTCTCATTATTTTTGAATGAAACTACTTAACAATAGTACAAAATGCAAACCAAGATGAATGAATTCTTCGATTGGTGGAAGTAAACACATTTAAAGTGTTAATAGGGTTTAGAATGGTTTGTTTTAATGAATATAGTTAGTAGTTTTGGCACAAGTGTTAATTTCATGATCTTTGTGTCAAAAAGTGTGTTTGTAAGCAAAAAAGGATACTTGCTAAGAAGAAATGATGGGACAGACTCTTTATTTTGTATTTAAACCAATTAATATCAATAAAAAAAGCAAATCAAGATCAAAGACTCCATTGTTTTTTGGAATTGAAAGAATTCATGGTATAGGTGGTTCATGGATATTGATTTCACAATTAATATAGTCGTTAAGTATGACACAAACGATAATTTCATTGTCATTGAATGAAAAATAGTCTTTGGAACAGAAAGGGGAGTGTAATTAGCTGGAGGCGCATTGAATGTCTCATTATTTTTGAATGAAACTACTTAACAATTGTAAAAAATGCAAACCAAGATGAATGAATTCTTCGATTGGTGGAAGTAAACACATTTAGAGTGTTAATATAGTTTAGAATTGTTTGTTGTAATGAATATAGTTAGTAGTTTAGGCACAAGTGTTAATTTCATGATCTTTGTATCAAAAAGTGTGTATGTAAACAAAAAAGGATACTTGCCAAGAAGAAATGATGGGACAGACTCATTATTTTGTATTGCTGCCAATTAATATCAACAAGAAAAGCAAATCAAGATCAGGGACTCCATTGTTTGTTGGAATTGAAAGAATTCAGGGTATAGATGGTTCATGGATATTGATTTCACAATTAATATAGTCGTTAAGTATGAAACAGTCGATAATTTCATGGTCATTGAATGAAAAATAGTCTTTGGAACAGAAAGAGGAGTGTAATTAGCTGGAGGCACCTTGAATATGTCATTATTTTTGAATGAAATTACTTAACAATTGTACAAAATGCGAACCAAGATGAATGAATTCTTCGATTGGTGGAAGTAAACACATTTAGAGCACTAATAGAGTTTAGAATTGTTTGTTGTAATGAATATAGTTAGTAGTTTAGGCACAAGTGTTAATTTCATGATCTTTGTATCAAAAAGTGTGTTTGTAAACAAAAAAGGATACTTGCTAAGAAGAAATGATGGGACAGACTCTTTATTTTGTATTTCAACCAATTAATATCAATAAGAAAAGAAAATCAAGATCAGGGACTCCATTGTTTGTTGGAATTGAAAGAATTCAGGGTATAGATGGGTCATGGATATTGATTTCACAATTAATATAGTCATTAAGTATGAAACAAACGATAATTTAATTGTCATTGAATGAAAAATATTCCTCAGAAAAGAATGAGGAGTGTAATTAGTTGGAGGTGGATTGAATGTCTCATTATTTTTGAATGAAACTACTTAATAATTGTACGAAATGCAAACCAAGATGAATGAATTCTTCGATTGGTGGATGTAAAGACATTTAGATTGTTGATAGGGTTTAGAATGGTTTGTTTTAATGAATATACTTAGTAGTTTAGGCACAAGTGTGAATTTCATGATCTTTGTATCAAAAAGTCTGTTTGTAGACAAAAAAGGATACTTGCTAAGTAGAAATGATGGGACAGACTCTTTATTTTGTATTTCAAGCAATTAATATCAATAAGTAAAGCAAATCAAGATCAGGGACTCCATTGTTCCTCGGAATTGAAAGAATTCATGGTATATATGGTTTATGGATATTGATTTCATAAATAATATTGTCGTTAAGTATTACACAAACCATAATTTCATGGTCATTGAATGAAAAATAGTCTTTGGAACAGAAAGAGGAGTGTAATTAGCTGGAGGCGCATTGAATGTCTCATTATTTTTGAATGAAACTACTTAACAATAGTACAAAATGCAAACCAAGATGAATGAATTCTTCGATTGGTGGAAGTAAACACATTTAGAGTGTTAATAGGGTTTAGAATGGTTTGTTTCAATGAATATAGTTAGTAGTTTAGGCACAATTGTTAATTTCATGATCTTTGTGTCAAAAAGTGTGTTTGTAAGCAAAAAAGGATACTTGCTAAGAAGAAATGATGGGACAGACTCTTTATTTTCTATTTAAACCAATTAATATCAATAAGAAAAGCAAATCAAGATCAAAGACTCCATTGTTTGTTGGAATTGAAAGAATTCAGGGTATAGATGGTTCATGGATATTGATTTCACAATTAATATAGTCGTTAAGTATGAAACAGTCGATAATTTCATGGTCATTGAATGAAAAATAGTCTTTGGAACGGAAAGAGGAGTGTAATTAGCTGGAGGCGCCTTGAATGTGTCATTATTTTTGAATGAAATTACTTAACAATTGTACAAAATGCGAACCAAGATGAATGAATTCTTCGATTGGTGGAAGTAAACACATTTAGAGCGTTAATAGAGTTTAGAATTGTTTGTTGTAATGAATATAGTTAGTAGTTTAGGCACAAATGTTAATTTCATGATCTTTGTATCAAAAAGTGTGTTTGTAAACAAAAGAGGATACTTGCTAAGAAGAAATGATGGGACAGACTCTTTATTTTGTATTTCAACCAAGTAATATCAATAAGAAAAGAAAATCAAGATCAGGGACTCCATTGTTTGTTGGAATTGAAAGAATTCAGGGTATAGATGGTTCATGGATATTGATTTCACAATTAATATAGTCATTAAGTATGAAACAAACGATAATTTCATTGTCATTGAATGAAAAATATTCTTCAGAAAAGAATGAGGAGTGTAATTAGCTGGAGGTGGATTGAATGTCTCATTATTTTTGAATGAAACTACTTAATACTTGTACGAAATGCAAACCAAGATGAATGAATTCTTCGATTGGTGGATGTAAAGACATTTAGATTGTTGATAGGGTTTAGAATGGTTTGTTTTAATGAATATACTTAGTAGTTTAGGCACAAGTGTGAATTTCATGATCTGTATGTGTATCAAAAAGTCTGTTTGTAGACAAAAAAGGATACTTGCTAAGTAGAAATGATGGGACAGACTCTTTATTTTGTATTTCAACCAATTAATATCAATAAGAAAAGCAAATCAAGATCAGGGACTCCATTGTTTGTCAGAATTGAAAGAATTCATGGTATATATGGTTTATGGATATTGATTTCACAATTAATATAGTCGTTAAGTATTACAAAAACCATAATTTCACGGTCATTGAATGAAAAATATTCTTTGGAACAGAAAGAGGAGTGTAATTAGCTGGAGGCGCATTGAATGTCTCATTATTTTTGAATGAAACTACTTAACAATTGTACAAAATGCAAACCAAGATGAATGAATTCTTCGATTGGTGGAAGTAAACACATTTAGAGTGTTAATAGGGTTTAGAATGGTTTGTTTTAATGAATATACTTAGTAGTTTAGGCACAAGTGTCAATTTCATGATCTTTGTATCAAAAAGTGTGTTTCTAGACAAAAAAGGATACTTGCTAAAAAGAAATGATGGGACGGACTCTTTATTTTTTATTTCAACCAATTAATATCAATAAAAAAAGCAAATCAAGATCAACGACTCCATTGTTTGTAGGAATTGAAAGAATTCAAGGTATAGATGATTCATGGATATTGATTTCACAATTAATATACTCGTTAAGTATGACACAAACGATAATTTCATGGTCATTGAATGAAAAATAGTCTTTGGAACATATAGAGGAGTGTAATTAGCTGGAGGCGCATTGAATGTCTCATTATTTTTGAGTGAAACTACTTAACAATTGTACAAAATGCAAACCAAGATGAAAGAATTTTTCGATTGGTGGAAGTAAACACATTTAGAGTGTTAATATAGTTTAGAATTGTTTGTTGTAATGAATATAGTTAGTAGTTTAGGCACAAGTGTCAATTTCATGATCTTTGTATCAAAAAGTGTGTTTCTAGACAAAAAAGGATACTTGCTCAGAAGAAATGATGGGACGAACTCTTTATTTTTTATTTCAACCAATTAATATCAATAAAAAAAGCAAATCAAGATCAAGGACTCCATTGTTTGTTGGAATTGAAAGAATTCAAGGTATAGATGATTCATGGATATTGATTTCACAATTAATATACTCGTTAAGTATGACACAAACGATAATTTCATGGTCATTGAATGAAAAATATTCTTTGGAACAGAAAGAGGAGTGTAATTAGCTGGAAGTGCATTGAATGTCTCATTATTTTTGAAAAAAACTACTTAACAAAAATACGAAATGCAAACCAAGATGAATGAATTCTTCTATTGGTGGAAGTAAACACATTTAGAGTGTTAATAGGGTTTAGAATGGTTTGTTTTAATGAATATAGTTAGTAGTTTAGGCACAAGTGTTAATTTCATGATCTTTGTATCAAAAAGTGTGTTTGTAAACAAAAAAGGATACTTGCCAAGAAGAAATGATGGGACGGACTCTTTATTTTGTATTTCAACCAATTAATATCAATACGAAAAGCAAATCAAGATCAAGAACTCCATTGTTTGTTGGAATTGAAAGAATTCAGGGTATAGATGGTTCATGGATATTGATTTCACAATTAATATAGTCATTATGTATGAAACAAACGATAATTTCATGGTCATTGAATGAAAAATATTCTTCAGAAAGAATAAGGAGTGTAATTAGCTGGAGGCGCATTGAATGTCTCATTATTTTTGAATTAAACTACTTAACAATAGTACGAAATGCAAACCAAGATGAATGAATTCTTCAATGGGTGGAAGCAAACACATTTAGATTGTTAATAGAGTTTATAATTGTTTGTTGTAATAAATATAGTTAGTAGTTTAGGCACAAGTGTGTTTGTAAACATAAAAGGATACTTGCTAAGAAGAAATGATGGGACGGACTCTTTATTTTGTATTTGAACCAATTAATATCAATAAGAAAAGCAAATCAAGATAAGGCACTCCATTGTTTGTTGGAATTGAAAGAATTCAGGGTATATATGGTTCATGGATATTGATTTCACAATTAATATAATCATTAAGTATGAAACAAACGATAATTTCATGATCATTGAATGAAAAATATTCTTCAGAAAAGAATGAGGAGTGTAATTAGCTGGAGGTGCATTGAATGTCTCATTATTTTTTAATGAAACTACTTAACAATAGTACGAAATGCAAACCAAAATGAATGAATTCTTCGATTGGTGGATGTAAACACATTTAGATTGTTAATAGGGTTTAGAATGGTTTGTTTTAATGAATATACTTAGTAGTTTAGGCACAAGTGTGAATTTCATGATCTTTGTATGAAAAAGTCTGTTTGTGGGCAAAAAAGGATACTTGCTAAGAAGAAATGGTTGGACGGACTCTTTATTTTGTATTTCAACCAATTAATATCAATAAGAAAAGCAAATCAAGATCAAGGACTTCATTGTTTGTTGGAATTGAAAGAAATCATGGTATAGATGGTTCATGGATATTGATTTCACAATTAATATAGTCGTTAAGTATGACACAAACGATAATTTCATGGTCATTGAATGAAAAATAGTCTTTGGAACAGAAAGAGGAGTGTAATTAGTTGGAGGCGCATTGAATGTCTAATTATTTTTCAATGAAACTACTTAACAATTGTAAAAAATGCAAAGCAAGTAGAATGAATTCTCCGATTGGTGGAAGCAAACACATTTATAGTGTTAATAGAGTTTAGAATTGTTTGTTGTAATGAATATAGTTAGTAGTTTAGGCACAAGTGTTAATTTCATGATCTTTGTATCAAAAAGTGTGTTTGTAAACAAAAAAGGATACTTGCTAAGAAGAAATGATGGGACGGACTCTTTATTTTGTATTTCAACCAATTAATATCAATAAGAAAAGCAAATCAAGATCAGGGACTCCATTGTTTGTTGGAATTGAAAGAATTCAGGGTATAGATGGTTCATGAATATTGATTTCAGAATTAATATAGTCGTTAAGTAAGATACAAACGATAATTTCATGGTCATTGAATGAAAAATAGTCTTTGGAACAGAAAGAGGAGAGTAATTAGCTGGAGGTGCATTGAATGTCTCATTATTTTTGAATGAAACTACTTAACAATAGTACGAAATGCAAACCATGATGAATGAATTCTTCGATTGGTGGAAGCAAACACATTTAGATTGTTAATAGAGTTTATAATTGTTTGTTGTAATGAATATAGTTAGTAGTTTAGGCACAAGTGTTAATTTCATGATCTTTGTATCAAAAAGTGTGTTTCTAAACATAAAAAGATACTTGCTAAGAAGAAATGATGGGACGGACTCTTTATTTTGTATTTCAACCAATTAATATCAATAAGAAAAGCAAATCAAGATCAAGGACTCCATTGTTTGTTGAAATTGAAAGAATTCAGGGTATAGATTGTTCATGGATATTGATGTCACAATTAATATAGTCATTAAGTATGAAACAAACGATAATTTCATGCTCATTGAATGAAAAATATTCTTCAGAAAGAATGGGGAGTGTAATTAGCTGGAGGCGCATTGAATGTCTCATTATTTTTTAATAAAACTACTTAACAATTGTACAAAATGCAAACCAAGATGAATGAATTCTTCGATTGGTGGAAGTAAACACATTTAGAGTGTTAATAGAGTTTAGAATTGTTTGTTGTAATGAATATTGTTAGTAGTTTAGGCACAAGTGTTAATTTCATGATCTTTGTATCAAAAAGTGTGATCGTGAACAAAAAAGGATACTTGCTAAGAAGAAATGATGGGACGGACTCTTTATTTTGTATTTCGACGAATTAATATAAATAAGAAAAGCAAATCAAGATCAGGAACTCCTTTGTTTATTGCAATTGAAAGAATTCAGGGTATAGATGGTTCATGGATATTGATTTCACAATTAATATAGTCGTTAAGTATGAAACAAACGATAATTTCATGGTCATTGAATGAAAAATATTCTTCAGAAAGAATGAGGAATGTAATTAGCTGGAGGCGCATTGAATGACTCATTATTTTTTAATGAAACTTCTTAACAATAGTACGAAATGCAAACCAAGATGAATGAATTCTTCGATTGGTGGAAGCAAACACATTTAGATTGTTAATAGAGTTTAGAATTGTTTGTTGTAATGAATATAGTTAGTTGTTTAGGCACAAGTGTTAATTTCATGATCTATGTATCAAAAAGTGTGTTTGTAAACAAAAAAGGATACATGCTAAGAAGAAATGATGGGACGGACTCTTTATTTTGTATTTGAACCAATTAATATCAATAAGAAAAGCAAATCAAGATCAGGAACTCCATTTTTTGATGGAATTGAAAGAATTCATGGTATAGATGGTTCATGGATATTGATTTCACAATTAATATAGCCGTTCAGTATGACACAAACGATAATTTCATGGTCATTGAATGAAAAATAGTCTTTGGAACAGAAAGAGGAGTGTAATTAGCTGGAGGAACCTTGAATGTCTCATTATTTTTGAATGAAATTACTTAACAATTGTACAAAATGCAAACCAAGATGAATGAATTCTTCGATTGGTGGAAGTAAACCCATTTAGAGTGTTAATAGAGTTAAGAATTGTTTGTTGTAATGAATATAGTTAGTAGTTTAGGCACAAGTGTTAATTTCATGATCTTTGTATGACAAAGTGTCTTTGTAAACATAAAAGGATACTTGCTAAGAAGAAATGATGGGATGGACTCTTTATTTTGTATTTCAACCAATTAATATAAATAAGAAAAGCAAATCAAGATCAAGGACTCCATTGTTTGTTGGAATTGAAAGAATTCATGGTATAGATGGTTCATGGATATTGATTTCTCAATTAATATAGTCGTTAAGTATGACACAAACGATAATTTCATGGTCATTGAATGAAAAATAGTCTTTGGAACAGAAAGAGGACTGTAATTAGTTGGAGGCGCATTGAATGTGTCATTATTTTTGAATGAAACTACTTAACAATTGTAAAAAATGCAAACCAAGATGAATGAATTCTTCGATTGGTGGAAGTAAACACATTTAGAGTGTTAATAGAGTTTTGAATTGTTTGTTGTAATGAATATAGTTAGTAGTTTAGGCACAAGTGTTAATTTCATGATCTTTGTATCAAAAAGTGTGTTTGTAAATAAAAAAGGATACTTGCTAAGAAGAAATGGTTGGACGGACTCTTTATTTTGTATTTCAACCAATTAATATGAATAAGAAAAGCAAATCAAGATCAGGGACTCCATTGTTTGTTGGAATTGAAAGAATTGAGGGTATAGATGGCTCATGGATATTGATTTCACAATTAATATAGTCGTTAAGTATGAAACAAACGATAATTTCATGGTCATTGAATGAAAAATATTCTTCAGAAAGAATGAGGAATGTAATTAGCTGGAGGCGCATTGAATGACTCATTATTTTTTAATAAAATTACTTAACAATTGTACAAAATGCAAAACAAGATGAATGAATTCTTCGATTGGTGGAAGTAAACACATTTAGAGTGTTAATAGAGTTTAGAATTGTTTGTTGTAATGAATATTGTTAGTAGTTTAGGCACAAGTGTTAATTTCATGATCTTTGTATCAAAAAGTGTGATCGTGAACAAAAAAGGATACTTGCTAAGAAGAAATGATGATGGGACGGACTCTTTTATTTTTGTATTTCAACCAATTAATATAAATAAGAAAAAGCAAATCAAGATCAGGAACTCCATTGTTTATTGCAATTGAAAGAATTCAGGGTATAGATGGTTCATGGATATTGATTTCACAATTAATATAGTCGTTAAGTATGAAACAAACGATAATTTCATGGTCATTGAATGAAAAATATTCTTCAGAAAGAATGAGGAATGTAATTAGCTGGAGGCGCATTTGAATGACTCATTATTTTTTAATGAAACTTACTTAACAATAGTACGAAATGCAAACCAAGATGAATGAATTCTTCGATTGGTGGAAGCAAACACATTTAGATTGTTAATAGAGTTTAGAATTGTTTGTTGTAATGAATATAGTTAGTTGTTTAGGCACAAGTGTTAATTTCATGATCTATGTATCAAAAAGTGTGTTTGTAAACAAAAAAGGATACATGCTAAGAAGAAATGATGGGTCGGACTCTTTATTTTGTATTTGAACCAATTAATATCAATAAGAAAAGCAAATCAAGATCAGGAACTCCATTTTTTGATGGAATTGAAAGAATTCATGGTATAGATGGTTCATGGATATTGATTTCACAATTAATATAGCCGTTCAGTATGACACAAACGATAATTTCATGGTCATTGAATGAAAAATAGTCTTTGGAACAGAAAGAGGAGTGTAATTAGCTGGAGGAACCTTGAATGTCTCATTATTTTTGAATGAAATTACTTAACAATTGTACAAAATGCAAACCAAGATGAATGAATTCTTCGATTGGTGGAAGTAAACCCATTTAGAGTGTTAATAGAGTTAAGAATTGTTTGTTGTAATGAATATAGTTAGTAGTTTAGGCACAAGTGTTAATTTCATGATCTTTGTATGACAAAGTGTCTTTGTAAACATAAAAGGATACTTGCTAAGAAGAAATGATGGGATGGACTCTTTATTTTGTATTTCAACCAATTAATATAAATAAGAAAAGCAAATCAAGATCAAGGACTCCATTGTTTGTTGGAATTGAAAGAATTCATGGTATAGATGGTTCATGGATATTGATTTCTCAATTAATATAGTCGTTAAGTATGACACAAACGATAATTTCATGGTCATTGAATGAAAAATAGTCTTTGGAACAGAAAGAGGACTGTAATTAGTTGGAGGCGCATTGAATGTGTCATTATTTTTGAATGAAACTACTTAACAATTGTAAAAAATGCAAACCAAGATGAATGAATTCTTCGATTGGTGGAAGTAAACACATTTAGAGTGTTAATAGAGTTTTGAATTGTTTGTTGTAATGAATATAGTTAGTAGTTTAGGCACAAGTGTTAATTTCATGATCTTTGTATCAAAAAGTGTGTTTGTAAATAAAAAAGGATACTTGCTAAGAAGAAATGGTTGGACGGACTCTTTATTTTGTATTTCAACCAATTAATATGAATAAGAAAAGCAAATCAAGATCAGGGACTCCATTGTTTGTTGGAATTGAAAGAATTGAGGGTATAGATGGCTCATGGATATTGATTTCACAATTAATATAGTCGTTAAGTATGAAACAAACGATAATTTCATGGTCATTGAATGAAAAATATTCTTCAGAAAGAATGAGGAGTGTAATTAGCTAGAGGCGCATTGAATGTCCCATTATTTTTTAATGAAACTTCTTAACAATAGTACGAAATTCAAACCAAGATGAATGAATTCTTCGATTGGTGGAAGCAAACACATTTTGATTGTTAATAGAGTTTAGAATTGTTTGTTGTAATGAATATAGTTAGTTGTTTAGGCACAAGTGTTAATTTCATGATCTTTGTATCAAAAAGTGTGTTTGTAAACAAAAAAGGATACATGCTAAGAAGAAATGATGGGACAGACTCTTTATTTTGTATTTCAACCAATTAATATCAATAAGAAAAGCAAATCAAGATCAGGAACTCCATTGTTTGTTGGAATTGAAAGAATTCATGGTATAGATGGTTCATGGATATTGATTTCACAATTAATATAGTCGTTAAGTATGACACAAACGATAATTTCATGGTCATTGAATGAAAAATAGTCTTTGGAACAGAAAGAGGAGTGTAATTAGCTGGAGGCGCATTGAATGTCTCATTATTTTTGAATGAAACTACTTAACAATTGTAAAAAATGCAAACCAAGATGAATGAATTCTTCGATTGGTGGAAGTAAACACATTTAGAGTGTTAATAGAGTTTAGAATTGTTTGTTGTAATGAATATAGTTAGTAGTTTAGGCACAAGTGTTAATTTCATGATCTTTGTATCAAAAAGTGTGTTTGTAAACAAAAAAGGATACTTGCTAAGAAGAAATGGTTGGACGGACTCTTTATTTTGTATTTGAACCAATTAATATCAATAAGAAAAGCAAATCAAGATCAGGGACTCCATTGTTTGTTGGAATTGAAAGAATTCAGGGTATAGATGGTTCATGGATATTGATTTCACAATTAATATAGTCGTTAAGTATGAAACAAACGATAATTTCATGGTCATTGAATGAAAAAATATTCTTCAGAAAGAATGAGGAGTGTAATTAGCTAGAGGCGCATTGAATGTCTCATTATTTTTTAATGAAACTTCTTAACAATAGTACGAAATGCAAACCAAGATGAATGAATTCTTCGATTGGTGGAAGCAAACACATTTAGATTGTTAATAGAGTTTAGAATTGTTTGTTGTAATGAATATAGTTAGTTGTTTAGGCACAAGTGTTAATTTCATGATCTTTGTATCAAAAAGTGTGTTTGTAAACAAAAAAGGATACATGCTAAGAAGAAATGATGGGGACGGACTCTTTATTTTGTATTTGAACCAATTAATATCAATAAGAAAAAGCAAAT